>JASKDV010119635.1:0-14334 GCA_032466395.1 Aegires albopunctatus | reverse complement strand
TCTCTCTCTCTCTCTCTCTCTCTCTCTGTCTCTCTCTCTCTCTCTCTCTCTCTCGCTCTCTCTCTCTCTTTCTCTCTCTCTCTCTCTCTCTCTCTTTCTCTTTCTCTCTGTCTGTCTCTCTCTCTCTCTCTCACATACTCACAGCACACATCCACACAACTCTCTCACCTTCCATTGTTCTTACTTCTTTTTGCCTCGCTTTCTGTATAACAAAGTACTCAATTATTATTGTGCAGTCAGATGATTGTATTTCTTTAATTAATGTTGATAAATTGCAGGTATCCAGTTGCAGTTTGCAACTTCCTTGCTTTACAATTGTCACAGCAAGGAAGATATGAAATAAGAAATATAGAAAAAATTATGTTTTTATTTTGTGTCTGCCTGTAACCATGATTAGAAATAGAAACTCTTCTATTTGCTTGAACAACGATTTGCTAACACAGTTTATAATCTATCTACCTTTCATATCTTTTGATTTTTAATTTTTATAAAGGCAGTCAAAGCCACTTAATTGGAAAAGCTCCATTCCATGGAAACCATGTAGAATTGAGCAGTGTTTTAATTAAACTAACTCATCCATTACTCTAATGACCTACCTATCTGGTTTTTCATGTTGAAACATGTGTATGTACTCATGTGATTAACCAACTACATGTATGCAATCCTTTAATTCTATAGTGTTTTGACTAGAAAAAGTTGCATTTCTTGATCCCCCGTTATTTTATGAAAGCATTTTTTTTTTCCAGTTTCCTAGTTTCACTTAGACATTCTCTTCACACTTAAACCGAAAGACAAACTCACCCATGAATTATGGTTATCAGCTAAATTCCCTAGTACTGCATATATGCACTTTTGTGTTTGCAGTGAAGGAAAGGGCTGAGTGGCAATCATTGAAGGAACAACCTCATAGTAGGAATCCTTGAATCATTTAATATATGTCATTGCCTCGTTCATATATCAATGAAAGGATACTTCATGTTCCATCCAAACATATCAGGTGTGAGTTTAGTAGTATATTGCGTTTCATTATTGATTGCGCTGACCACCTTCATTTCACTGATAATAAGTTTAAGGATTTTACAGAACAATAGTGACCTTTACCTTAGGATTTTTATTTCAAACAATGATCATTTTCCTCTTTTCCAATTTTACAATGAGCACGTCAACAAAAAGTCACAAATTGTTACAGTTCAACAACTGTGCAATTATTGCCTTCAATTATATATATTGTTATATAATTTTCTCTTTATCTCTAGTAACTTTTCTCTAGGAAATATGCTTTTCTGACAATAACAACTTGCATTTTCTTTTTCTCCCTTATTTAACCAGTATTTATTCTTTGAAACTGGTATTTTGTACAATGTAACTCTGAAGGGGGAAAAATAAAGTATTAAAAAAAAATATAAATAGTTGTAATATTTTCCATTTCTACAATTTTGTTTATTTTGATGACACTTTCTCATTCTTCATTCTGGAATACTTTAAAAGAAAAACTTTCTTAATTTCATTTTTTTTTTGTTTTGTTTACGAAGCTTTACTATTTTTCTTTTATAAAACTTTACCGACCATTCTCCCTTCATGAATGATTACTATTCTCCTTTTATGAAACTCTATTATTCTCCCTATGTGACAGTTTATTATTCTCCCAAATTTATTTCATTTAAACTATCCCATTTTGAATTGTTTTATGTTTTGTTTGCTTCTTTCATTTCGTTCTAGATTAATTTCTTTGCAACTTTCCCATTCTGAAATATGTCCTATTTCTATGCAACTTTCCCATTCTGAAATATTTCTTTATTTTGCAATGCATGCAGCCAGAGGAGAATAACAATGTTAAGGCATATGATGGCCGACTGAAAGATGTCAGCGTAAGTTAACCTATCCTTCCCTATAAAGTTTGACTGTTTAAAAGACTAGTAAAATACTATCCACAAGGCTCTTTTAGAAGACTAGCTTCCTTGTTTAGTGCACCAGCTCCTTTGAGTTCAATGATTACATTTACTTTTTAAATGAAAAATGAGTCAATGTTAATCAATATTTTTTGAGGATGTGATTTAATGTGTGGGTAGACCAGAAAATAAAATCATAGGAAGAACGAATCATGATACAGCTTGTTTTAAAGATATTCCTCCCTTTGGTGTGTTCCTTTATTATTACATTGAAATCATCTTAATCCTGTGTGAATCTTATTTCTTCCTAGTTTTGTTATGTAATCATCAATAGCAATCCATATTACAAATAATCAATTATTATTAACACTAATGAGAATATTGGATCGGAAATATTTATTACTAACTTTTCTTGACATAATTAATACACTACATCTGAATATCAGTTTTATTTTTCTATAGCTTTATTTCATGAGCTGAATTCACATTGTAAATGGTGTATTTATTATTTCTTCTTTGATCATCATCATTATCAGGGCCCTCCACCTGACCCATCATTCAATCCACTTTCTGACCGCCGCCGTTCTACGGAAAAAAAGGAGGGACAGGATTACAAACGGCATCCTCGTAATTACGGTGGTGCTGCTGATTTGTCTCGAGTCAAAGAAACAATGAAAACTATGAGGGAAAAGGTGAATTAGTGTAATTCTATTCCCCCTATATATTTTTTTGAGATTGTCATTATATAACAGATATTTCTGTCCATTTAATAACCCACTGTGTGATTTCTATCACTTTCATTTGATGATTTGAAGGGCTCAAGTAAAGTGTTCGGGCTCTTTGGTTCAAGATTGAACACAAACTGAATCTCCTGCTCTTTATGACACATATGAAAATATTATAAAAGATCTAAGTATCTTTTTTTGCTTTAGTTGCAAAATCCATTTTCTTCTTCTTCTTCGTTATCATTTTTTGACTATTATCCACTCAGGAGAAAGACAGACCTGTCTCTGCCAAGCCCCTGGAAATCGTGATGACAGGAAGGGAGAGGAAGAACCATCAAGAGTGGAAACAAGAACGGGACCGTTATGATAAGGAACGCATCCAGAGGCAACTGAATGATGGTGGGAATTGGAAGAGGGAATGGGACAATGATAAAGTCGTCTTAGAGTAAGTAGTGGCACAGAAAAAAAATCCCATGGAAGATGCTCAATATAGCATCAAGATATGGGCTTTTGATCTATATCACTTAGTTTAGCTGATCGGGTATTTTCAAAAGGTGATATTTCTGCAATTGTCTAATATGGTCCACAGAGGTTGCAATCTGGCTTCAGGTTTGAACATCCAATTTGTAAATCCTATGAAATTCCCTGCATGTGTGGCCAAAATATTGCAAATCACCTTGGTCCTGGCCCCTGATTATTAATCAGCATCAGCTTTACCATAGGTTTGATACCAATCACGTGTACTTGAAAATTTGATGGAATTGGAAATTCTTTCTCTATCCACGTATAAATCTATTATCTATTATGGGGAGAGAAAATAAAAGAGGGTGTGGGTGGATTGGACCACAGCCATCACCATAATTAATTTTGTTGACACGTGATTGATGTCATGTGTAGGTGACAAAGGGGTGGGTTAGGGATGGGAGAGGAGGGTTGCAAAGAGGACGTCGCTTTAGCAAATTCATCTATGATTGGATTCTATCTCCATTCACCACTATTTCACTCTGAATATACATGTACTAAATATCAGTTGACATTATTTTCTACTTCTACTTCTTTATCATAAAATAAACAATAAGTCCAGACATTACATTTTCTCTAAGTCGCCATGTGACTTTACCATCATTATCACTTTGAATTTTTTAGAGAATTCAACATCCTGTTAAAAGTGAAATTTAAGCTAGATCCAGTGAGAGGTGGAATCTAGTGCGCACCAAACATTATTGCCGTTGCAGGCAATGTGATTGTGACCAAAAATTATTTGCAACCAAACTAAGGTTGTGGTCTAGGTTCTCGCCTTTAGCCATCGATGTGGGCGTGTATCAATTTGAAATAAATGTAAATGTTCAGGATAAGAGTTTTTAATTGTACGACAGTGTGAAAAAATTAAGATGGTCACTTTGGGGTACCAATGCAAATATACTTTTAATACAGCATTCATTCAAACCAGTTGTTGATTACATGCATTACCCACTTATTGTTAATCTTGTTTATCTGACTTATTGTCAGAGACTGGAACGAACTCCCAGATATATGCGTCACCGCCCCCAGCATCAATTCTTTCAAGACCAAAATTCTTCAGCACTTCGAGTGCCACAGATCAAATTCCACCCTCGAACAACCATATACTCAGAATTGAGTCAACGTTCGAGTATTATACAGATACAGATACACAGATGATATTTATTTGGTAAAATTATCTTCATTAGTTAAGAATATATTTATTTATCAGAGAGAAAGAATTGTGAATACTCTTTGTTAGAGATATCTGATAGAAAATTTATTGAATCTCCTCAGGTATGATGAACACTCAAAAGTTGAACCAGCAAAAAGACCAGGTTGGTATCATGATTGTTATTTGTACAATTTCATTGAGAATAAGGTAACCAGATATCTTACTAGTTCTGGGCTACTATTTCATTGATCTTGTAGAAGAAAGACAATGTTATTATCTTATACCAGATCTATATTTAGTTCTGTATTTGATAACCTAAACATATGAATATTGTGCACTGGGTATAAACTATTTTTATTATTGCCTTGGACTATCCTCTAGAAACTCCTCAGTTATTATTAGGGAAATCAATCTTCTATATGGTTGTCAATAACTACAAGGTCAGACTTACTTAACTTTTCTTCTTTTTTTTTTCGTTCTCGTTTTCGATATCATCACTTTAGATCATTTCACCTCTTCTTCTTTTTTTCTTTATCATCTTGCTTTTTTTATATCTCAAAATAAGCACAGTGTGATTGCACTCTGTGATGGAGAACCTGGGTAATAAAGTAATTAAAAAATTTGGCAAAATGGGACAAAAACTTAGAGAACAGAATTTTCTCATCATATTCTCACTCTATATGGGAAGTGTCCCAGGCCAATTGAACCATTTTTGTTGGGAATATATTCATCAGCTCCATTTCTTTTCTTAAATACGGTACTTATTCAAACATTCACTTATCATTCAAATGTTATTCCGATATCAAATATCCCTACTTATCATTACACCCGGCATTATAGTAAGAAGTATATCTACTTAATTGGACCATTCTTGAATTAAAAAGGTGTTGGATCACTGGCTACTTTTTGTTAAATTGCCCATGCTGGTCATTGTAACGATATGATGATGACAGAGGGGAGGAGCTAAGACTGCACTCTCAGCCAGAGAAGTTACCATCAGCCTTTCATTCACTTAAATACATCCCGCCATCACAAAATTATTGTAACATATCAGGAAAGCAAAGTCAAATCAAATTGATTATTCTTCTTATCCAATCAAGCGCGACTCTGGGTGATGTCATTAATGAATAGCATGTTTGTAGAAGCTGCTTCTTTTCATGAAGTGAGAAGGATATAAATAATCCAAACTATCCAGGGAAAACTGAATAACGAGATCCCCAGGAAATTAGGAAACCTGTCAATTTAGGATGATTTTACAATCCATTTATCTTTCCTAATCAGGGAGGTTTCACTGATATGTAGTTGGAAATAAGTATCTAAATTGTTTTAGTAAACACCTTATCTAATCTCATGATAGTAATTGTCTACATGGAATATTAATAGGGGTTTATGATATTATGTTGTCTTGTCCTTCTAGTAATCTTGTGTATCCATTTGCATCCTTTTCTCATATCAATACCCAAAGGTTGCTGTTTGACATAATATATTTAAATCACATTTATGTGAAGACTATCTTTTTATAGAATAAGGAGTTTGGTTTTTGTTTTAGACACACTACTAGAAACCAGCACTGGATGTCAGAGTCATTTTTCTTATATATCTCACCATCCACAACACCTACTCTGTTCTATTCATAAATCCTACTATATTTAGCTGTCTTCACAACTGCTTCATACATCATGATATCATGGAAGTCATGTACTGATTTAAGCATCATTCATGATTGCACAAAGCACACTAGACTTTGTATTCTTTTCTCTTGAAGCTGGGCGCATTGGCAGTGGTCGTTTTGACCGTGGAGAAAGAGATGATCGATCTAGAGGTACAACTAGAGAGGTTAAAGGTAGAGAGATAGCATGTATATAAGCTACTACCTTTTCCCTCTGTACATATATATGCTATTTTCTAATCTATAATATGATTTCTATTTCTGGTATGCTTGCATGGATAATGTGCTTGGAACCCTCTCGACTTATTTATAATATAATACACAAAAACACTATCTTTATATGTTTTTGAAATGTCGGTGATAATTTCACCCTTCCGAGTCTTTTACAAATTTGGGTTCCTTCTCTCGAGTACATAGATGAAGAAAAATGTAATATAGTGGTCTTCGCCTTTGATCCCGCTTTTTAAGAACCCGGTTCACCCAAGAACTCGTTGCTTCATCGATACACAGTTTTTCCCTATGTAAGGTATCCCTTTAAGAATCCATACGGTTTCACAAACTCCATCTAAGAACCTAGTTGATGTTTAGGCTAAGTAAAGAAAACTAAATTCAAACACCGCTGAGTCATAAGATCATATGTAACACCCTTAGATCGGACTCAACTAAAGAATAGGTTGACCATAGTTTGTGCATATTACAGACCTGCCACTGATTCTGATTCAATCGGAATATTCCGATTTTTTAAAGCAAATAATGCGACGTTTCGATTTTCCGATTTTCCACACAACAATCCCGATTTTTTAATAAAAGTTATTTTGATTTTTTTAGCATGTAGAATCTAGCTCTAGATTCTATGTGCCCACCGGCTAGCCTATCATGCAGGATACGGGGCCTTGCATACTTTCGGATGTAGGCCTAGTATCGGATCTACGGAAATACGGCTTGACCTCTCCTTGTGTATCGATACATCAACTAACTACAATTAAAGCAATTGCAATTCTAGTTATCTTTACATTTCGATATCAGTTAACTTGACACTGCATTTTTTCACCAAGTATCGTTAAGAGTTTTTGATCCTGATTTTTTTTCCACAGATTCTGATTTTTTAAGATAAATATCCTGATTTTGGTGCCGCATTAGGTGGCAGGTCTGATATTAATTAGTGCAGCCACCTAGTCATGAATAATGCTAGACACTACCTAGTAGACGAAAAGGGTGGGTGGCCACCAACCCCCTCAACCCCGCCTCACTGCAAATTGGGCAAGACAGGAAAGTGAGGTCGAAGAAGAGTGACTGATAGCTCAGGGATGATCCTTCTATTGTTTTGAGCTCTTACAATTGAGCATCTATAATGACGTGTGATGACTGTATGTGAAGAATGAATAAGCGATAGGAAGGTGAGATGTATGTCACTGCTGCCTATGCTTTTCAAAATTAAACACAGCGACTCATTCACAGAAACAAAGACTGACAACTACCCAATGGAAGAGAAAACTCCCTTCATTGTCTAGAAACAGGAAACCAAAATTTCACACCAATCATATATCAGGAAGACGGTTGATAAAGTAAACATCCTCCCCATTCCCCCCTCTCCCGATCTTCCTAAGTGTAATTTTCTCTTTACTTAATGTGATTGGCCAAACAAATGGCCAAGCACGCTCACGTTACAGATATGCTCACGTTACAGATATGTACAATAAATATTAATGATTGGAAACTGTTGTCTCTTTCTCAGAAAGCCAACTTTCAATAGCTCACCAGTCTGAAGTCCAAGTTTCTTTTGAGTTTTTAGTAGTATGGGAGGGAGAGCAGCTTTGGGTTGAGGGAGTAGCCCACCTGCCATTAATTGTAGAAAAACCCGCAACCAAACAATCAAACAAAAATCTAGTGATCAAAACCTTGCCAAAGAAGACGGGTCATGACATAAATTTTGGACAAGAGAGATAAACATTGAAAATCTTCTCTTCTCCTAAGAACCCACATCGCTTAAAACCAGCTGTACTTGTCTCCCAAATACCAGGTTCTAAGGCGAATTCCACTGTACCTCAATAATATTTATTCAGCTCATAAACTGAATGAAAAATACTGGCATTTGGCGTTGGAAAATAAGCATCATATTTTATTACCATAACACCCATTTAACTTAGATTTTATGATGTGAAATCAGAAGCAATTGGAATAAGAAATAGAAAAAACATTTATTCATATCAAAGCACCATTATTAAAACTAAATGCACCAGTTGATGATGATTGCACTTTACATAAAGCTTGAAGAGAAACTGCAGAATGATAGCATGAATGTTGTGGAATTGGTTTTAGAGTAAAGATGGCAAGAAAAAAATTTCTCATGTGATGAAAACTCAAGCGCTTTACACAACACAATTCTGATTTTATGATATTTACAAAGACTACCATACTTCTTTTGACATGAAGATATAGTACCAGGTTATGCTCATAATAGTGAAATATTTGCTAGTAATGTAAACAATCCATACTTTGCAGTGGTCTGAGGTCTATTGTTACTATCATCATCAGCATCTTATAATTATTATTATTATTATTATTATTATTATTATTATTATTATTATTATTATTATTATTATTATTATTATTATTAATATTATTATTATATTATTATTATTATTACTATTATTACTATTATTATTATTATTGTTTTGTTATTATTATTAATTAATTAAAACATTCATTAATTTTTTTATATCTTCTCAGTAATGAGAAGGTGTGTGATTTTCTTTATGTAGGCTTGAGAAAAAAAGAAGATAATTCTTTCAATTTTATTTCATTTTTTACTTTTACTTATCATAGAGATATTCTAACACAAAGAGGTATTTTCAGTTTCAGCGCAGCATTTATAAGTTGTTTATCTCAAAGTGGCTTGTTTACCTTTAGATAAGATACGTGCTTCAAAATAAATAGTAAGGAAATATAAGTTTGCTTTTAACCTGGTTCTGTTCATTGTTTTGAGTTTTGAATTTGTATTTTTCAATTGCTTCATTTTGATAGTTCCATTTGAGCTATCTGTAATTACAGTTTAATAATAGATTTGCAATTCAGAAATTATTTATTGTTCACAAATGCTGGTTTTTATTTCGGCGTCCTTTTCCTTTAACCACCACCTTATTTATAAACAATTCAGAAATTATTTATTGTTTACAAATGGTAGGTTTTTATCGGCTTTCTTTCCCTTTACCACCTTATTTATAAACTTTTTAAAAAATTATTTATTTAATTATTTTGTTTGCATTTTTTGAATGGTCTTTTGGGTTTTGTTAAAGAATTGCAACTTTGATAACTAAATGCATGCAATGATTCAGGAACCTTTATTGTCCTGTCAAAGCAAGAAACCAACAAGGCGCAAAATAAAACATTTTCTTTAACTGTTTCTTGCTCATCATAGTTAAATTCTATTGATTCTATTCTTCAATTTTATATTACAATCATAGCATTGGATATTTTGAAAAAAAGAATTCTTCTAACCAAGTGCACTCAGCTATTTTACCGTATTATTTTATTTACTTGAATATTTTCCTAAATACTCTCCTTTACTTAAAATATATAGTTATAATTATTTGTAATATTAATTTGAGGATATTTATAGAACTCAATCTTATGTTGTTTTTTGTTTTTTATAGTGACCTATTTTTTAATGTTAATTTTTTGTTGTTGCTATCTTATTCTTTGACATATTATTATAAAGTGATACTTTATAGAATTTACCACCCCTCTAAGTCATAAAGGCAAAAGTAAAAAAAGACTGATAAGCATGATATTAAGTTTCTTATTGGCTGAAAATGTGTATCTTAATCCTCCAACGTTAACAAGGCACCAGAGAACTTATAATTTACAGCTGGTTTCAGTCAACCTTTTAGAGTGAGCTTTGGAATGCATGTATTTGCATTATGAGTTACTGATCCTCTCTCTCTCTCAACTAGTTCCTTACTTTGAGTTTATTAAGAACTAATATGAGTTATGTTGGTTTTTACTTAAACATTAATGTCCCAAAATATTGACTTTGATTCATGTCAAATATGATACCATATATTTCAATTCAAATGTTATCTGACCTTGAAGAATATTTCTTGTTTTGATTTTATTGTCATAAATTGTCAAGATTATCAATTTTATACAATAAAGAAATTTCTTTATTTCATTATTTTTTCCTACTTCAATATATTTGATGATTGATTCCATCAGCAGTTTATTGAGCAATTTAAGGACAAAGTCCATTAATATCATCAATAAAGTAACAATTTCATTTATGGAACAATCGATAAAATCCTATTTTACAATGCTATTTCAGGTGGCCAACAGCAGCAGACAATTCAGCAACATCATTCCTCACAACCGTTACAAGGAGCTCCTCCTGCAGCCCCCCTTAGCCCACAACCTTCTCCACAACATGGAGATAGCAAAGCTACTCGTGGTGGCAGGGGAAGGGGCAGGGGAAGAGGAAGGGGAAAGAGTGCAAGTGGAACCCCAGGAGGAGACAAATCTCCAAGGCCACGCACTTGGTCTGGAGGAGACGACAGACTTGTTGAATGCCAGAAAGAGTTGTTACTCGTAAAGTTTGAGAACATTGCTGGGGATAATACAGTAGAGGTGGAGTATGATAATCAGGGGGCTTCTGGACGCCCTCGCTCTAAAAGCGGGTCTCATGGCAGAGGTCGCTCGCAAAATCAGGCACCTAAACAAAGGGGTGGGAAATCCATGCAAAATCAAAAGGTAAACAAATTCTCCAAGGGTAAAGGTGGATCAAAATCCTCGCAACCTGATCAGTTTTTGGATGCTGAATGGGACATCAACAATGTAATTCCCCACTCTAAGTCGGAGGAATTTCATGTCCGCACCTCTTCCTCTCATTCTCAGAGCTTTGGAGACAGCGAGGATTGGGAGGACTGCACGGGATCCTCTGAGATGCAAGAAGACGACGACGAAGGTGGTGCAGTGGACCGAGCATTGATTGGTCAGGGCGAACAGGATCTTCACTTGGATTGTCCATTGAATCCAGAAGCGCCAGAATTCCTGCCCACTTCCCCTGACTTCATGAAGACACCACCAGGACATGTCAAAGTTTTAAACTGGGCTGCCAGCCCTACATCCCCGCATTCAAACTCCTTGACCTCTCCCTTCAGTTCCCAACCTTCGCCTTTGACCTCTCCACCTGTTACCTCTCCTCCCCTCACATCTGGTGATTCCGGTCCCGTCTTTCCTGTGTCAGTTCCTGCTGATGATCCATGTGATTCTTCTAGCTTGTCTTCCCCTGGTTCATCAGCATCAACACGCGCTAAGAACAGAAAGGAAGAGTCTGATGCTATGCCTGAGCCAGACCAGCCCTGCCCACCACCATTCCTTCTTGAAGGAGGAGATATGAGTGACTTACCACCAACAGGGGGGAATGAGCAGAAAAATCATTGCAATAAAGAAGATGAAGAGGAAGAAGATGACGAAAAGGCTGAGGAATTTGAAGATGCTGTCACAGAATCAGATGTGCAGGTTTGTGAAACATTCCTTTTATGTTGAAAGACAATCAAAAATCAAACATGCCAACCCTCACAATCTTGTTGGAAGTCTATTGGTTGGAAGGACAGTCTCCCAACCACCATTAATATCCTCAAATTCAACCAACTGAATCTTCTATGGTGTCAATACAGTCAACCCCGCTTAAATTGAAACTCAGAAGTTTTTTTGAAAAAGCTTCAGTATAACTGGGATTTTAATATAACAGATAGTGATGTTATTTAGCTCTTTAGAGGTATTTCAGTATGCTGTAATGGCATTTCAGGTGTCATACGTTGTTTCATCAGCCATTTTGTATGCAGACTTGGGATTGCCGTTCACTGCGTTACGATGTTGTAATTTTTCGTTTTTTTTCTGTCTTTCTTTATATGCATTGTTTCTTGGTTGCTGATACCAGTTAGTTTTTTTTAATTTTTGTTTTGTTTAATTATCTGTTTAAAGTTGGTGAAATAAAGGGCATTGCTTAAAGATTTTCATTTTTATTTTTAGCTGAGAATTTCTACAATATCTGTCCTCCAAGCGTCCAAACAAGATCCAGATTAACTGGTCTATTTATATTAAAAATATTCTGTTTTTAGAAAAACTTTTAAGTAAAATCAGGATTTCAGTATATCTGTTTGTAGTCTAAGTGGGTTTGTCTGTAGTACTAAAAGTTAGTATGATAAGAGTGTTTTATATAGCGCGTTTCCACTAAATGTGCTCAGCGCTCAGGTAACTATTGATTGATTACACGCCAGCTCTGGCCAGATATGAAAGAAACCAAATAAGTTACTACTTCCACTACTATTAGGAAACTGCTTAAACTAGTCTGCGATATGGCTCTTTGTTTTCAACTATTGTACCTTTCTTTTGGTCTCATGTCGATTAGAAGTTGTAATATAAGGTTTTTTACAATTGTTTTAAATCTCCATATTACTACTCAAATCTTTCTAACATGTCTGAGACAATTAAGAAATTGAGTTTATTGTTGATCATTGTTATCATGTGATAAATGGCATGAAATCTATCGTGATGTTAATTGGTTTTAATGGAAAATTGACTTAATAGGAAAATTATATCTGTAACATTAATCTCATAATTTTAACACCTAATCATGATTCTTATGATTTTCTTATTCATTTTTAATTTTAGAAAAATAGCCAGGGGGGTATGCACAATTTATTTTTTGGTCAAGTATTGCTGAAAAATATTTTTATGTTTTTACCTAAGAAGCTGTTTTAAATTATCACATGAATCAAACTGTTTAAGCATTTTTTTTTAAAATGAAGGGAGAAGAAAAAAATAAATTAATGAAAAAATAAATAAATGGTAGACATTTTTTTTCTCCATTGAATATTGAATTCCACAATCTCATTTCAGCGGGGTAAATAGAAAGTTTCAGATTAGTTGATAATGCCATTAATTGATTAATCATTTTCTCTTATTTTGATGAAATCATTTGGAAGTATTTCAGTTTGTTCTATACCCTTTCCATTTCATAGGAGAAATCAGATGTTGCTGAGCAAGTGGATGCAAATTCAAAGAAAGTCATTGATGATGCAAATAATGACACGAAAGATGATGTAAACAATGTTGCAGATGTTGTTACAGAATCTGTTCTAAAGGACAAAGGTGATGCAAACGATTTTGCAGATGTTGTTACAGAATCTCATGCAAAGGACAAAGATGATGCAAATGATCTTGCAGATGTTGTTACAGAATCTGATGCAAAGGACAAAGATGATGTAAACGATCTTGCAGATGTTGTTACAGAATCTAATGCAAAGGACAAAGATGATGTAAACGATCTTGCAGATGTTGTTACAGAATCTGATGTAAAGGACAAAGAAGTCTTGGATCACGAATCTCACCAAAGACAAGACGGCGACAATGTCAGCGCACAAGTTGATGAGCCGTCACCTTCTCATTCAAGCAATGTTGAACTAAAGACTAATGACAAAAACAATAAAAAAGAAGCATGCACGCCATGTTTAAATGAGGAAAATGTAGAATCCTCATTACCGTCACAAGAGAAACAAGAGGATAATAACACTAATGACCACAGTGAAAATTCTTGCATGGAGCAAGCCTCCATTGTGGACACCACAGATGTTAGTGATGCTAAATCTGTTGAAGCGAAGACTGAAGTCAACACTGAAAAGATTGACTCAGATATGTCTGCCGCTGAAACAGGGGCACGTAGTCCCACTGCTGAAGAGTCTGCTCCATCTTGAAGCTTCATAGGTAAGTAAGTTGCTGGAAGCATGAAGTGACTTGAAACAGGTTTTTGATGCTTTTCTAACATCTGCCATTTTATTGTGGTCACCTTGCATCATTGGTTTGTTTACTCTGACATGCCAATTCACGGTCAGGAGACTCCTGGTTTTAATGGTGGACTCATGATCTCCGCACCTCCTCCGCACTTTTCCAATTTCAGTCAGCTGAACCTCGTGTAAAGTGTGAAATTACTATAGATGGGTTAGAATATAACAATGGCCAAACTGTAACTACATTTACTTCCTATACCATTTCACTGAAGTAAATTGCTGATAATTAAATGAGCTGCTACACCAGTCACATTTTTCCTAGCTGTATACTAGTACTTCTTAGGGTCTTATATGATTAAAAATAATAATGATACATAGCTGCCAACCAGTAGGATAAAATCATACTAAGTACGATTTGACTAATCTGTCATCGCGGAAAATTGCCATTTGAAACAGCAAATTTTACCACAAAATATTGAATTTTTTGCCACAAAAAACAGCAAAATTTGCCGCAATAATTGCCAAATATTGCACATGGAGTTAACTATTTACTATTTGGATTCAGATTCAAATAATTTTATTTATCCCCGGA
>JASKDV010119524.1:0-14335 GCA_032466395.1 Aegires albopunctatus | reverse complement strand
GCATGTTTATATTTGCTTGGATGCTTAATTCTGCCCAGCAAATATTTTTGACAAATGTGGGCCCTTTTGGCAAATTTGTCAACAAACTTTGGGGGGTTTTTTGGGCAAAATATGGCAAATTTTAGGCCTCAAATTGGCAAAAAACGCAGATGACAGGCTTATAGTATAGATCTATACCTACTTCTCCTTTAATGTCATTCTGTGACTGTGATAATCATTTTTTTTAAAATTTAAACAACCTTCATTCTGAAATTGAAATTATAACTTCAGTATTGTCTGGCAGGGCAATTAACTAAATTGAAAAGAAACAATTTAAACATAAATTTTAGCATTTAAAAAAATTACTGTCCACTTATAATTGCCATGGTTTATAACAGGAATTTGGATTTAACAGTGACAATTCAAATCCCCATTTTCATTTTACATCTCTATAAGTTTAATTTAATCAGCAAGAACTTGAGCTATGACAAGTGTTCAATTAGTGCCAGTTGTAACAGATCTGCTGAAGTTGCAATCTGCTTTTAACTCTATACGTAAGTACACACAACCAGACCAACATATGTATATCCCATTCACGAAGACGCGATTTGCTTTGTTTCACTAGTCTCAGTGCTGTAGAATTGGTCTACCCCAATTCTGCAATAATTGCGTGAGGATGGGAGGACTGGATGCTTCCATTTGCTGGATGCAGGGACTACGCATGGAAAACATGCATGCTCTTGCTATAACGGTCTCGCTTATATTTTAACAGGGAAAATCTGTTGGTCCCATCAGTCCTATAGTATCAGAGTTTTAACTGTACTAATAACATGTTGACTGGTGTTCTTTTTCAATGTATCAAGTTCCAACAATCGCTGGAAGCGGTGTCATTGCATTGAACCATATTGTTGTCAGTTGCGCTACTGAGTAGATTTTGCTTGGCATTGCCATATTGATCAACAGTTAAACACAGTAGTCCTCTATTTAGTTATTGTAATTGTTCCAAAAATTTCCAACACATAAATATACATGTAGATACTGGTACTGGTATTTTTAATGTAATATAGTCAAGCACCAACATTTGTATTGAACACACATAAAGTATAATATTATTTAACTCTCACTCATATGGGCTACTTCTAACCAAGGTTGCATGCCACATTTCATTTTATTTAGGACTGCAGGCCATAATGTTGAATTAGAAAAGCTCCTGACTCAATTTTTCTTTCCCTATTATTATGTGTAAAGCACTTCCACTAAGCCTACTAGCAATAAGCTTAGTCTTATTTTGTCCTTCCCAATTTATATTCGGTGTACAGGTGACAATGTTGAGTCTAAAAGAAAAGTTCTTTACTCAGTTTTCCTCTTCAAACCCTGATATGATAAGTACCATACTTCCAGCAGGCCTACTGGCAATAATAGTCAATTATATCTTGTCTGTATGCTAAAAGATAATCACTTCCATTCTTGTATACACCTCTCAATATCATGATGAATGAAAAGGCCTACTGTAATTTACTCTCTCTAATTTATTCCAAAGCTTGCAGAAGAGCACATTTATGGATTGCATGCTCAATAAATAAGTTCTCTTCTTATTGTATTAGACACTTGTATTAGTATTAGTATGAGAAAGACCAGATGAAAACAATTGTGTTAGTAGTAGTGTTACATTTATTGACTCAGAAAGGGAAAAATAATGTTAGCCATGAAGTACATACACATGTAGGGCCACAACAAATGTGGGTAAGGAAGAGGTTGAAAGAAATCTACCTGTTCTGCATTATCAGAGCTTTTATTATTTCACATTATATCAATATTACAGATTACATCAATTGTCCGCATAATAACAAAGTCATAAAGATATAAATGTATAAAAGAAAATAAAAATTGAGTTTTACATAAAGAAATAAATTTAGCCAAACCAGGTGGCTTTAATACTCAAATAATACAGGGGATTTTAAAAAAAAGATAAACACTAAATTATGCCACTCGACAATACTAGGAATATTTGAATTGAAACCAAATTGTGCAAAGTGCCATTCAGAATACTGTAAAGTTATCTTTCAGTAAAAAAAAAAAAAACCACTCCGTTCTTCGTTAATATCAACATGTCATGCTCGCACATTATATTTCAAATTAAAATTCCTGTTTTTCATTAAAAGCAGCAAACAATTATTGTTTTAAAAATTATATACATACGACTTCTTTGATCCATCAAAAAAGTATAAAACCAGTAAATATACCATAAATAAATGTATCAAAAAGGATTGATAATTTGAGAATATCCTTTTTCACACAACAAATAAATCAATATAAAATACATTTGTGCATTTGTCTAAAAAAACAACAAGCAATTAATATTATTGAACATTTGTGACCTGTTTCTTCAAAGCGGAACATATGTAGCGTGGGCCATTTTAAGATAAAAATATCATTTTCATCGAATCTTTGATAACAGTTGCTTCGAAATGATCAAATCTTTATCTTTCATTAAATAGATATGGCAATAGTGAAATAAACACAATTAATAATTTTAAAAATGCACTTTTCTGAACAGTCTTCAACACGGGTTAAAACGATTCTCCAACTTTTATCGCCATTTTCTCAAAACTGGCTTTCTTTTTTCATATCGCCATATCTTCATAACAGAATTAGGTATCAAATTAAAGTGCATGACCTGAGCTTTCTTGTGATATAAATATCTTTAAAATAACTATCTGCGACATATGTTCTGATTCGAAGAAACAGGTCACATTAGCTAAAGAGAAAAATCAAACCGTACGTGATTTCACCCTCTTAGTAAACAAATATTTTTGTTAACTTATAAAAAGTTGTTTGCTGATTTCTTTCCTATTTACTTCTGACTGATTTTCAATGTTGAGCATCTTCAATGGTGAGCGGGATGTATTATTTTGAGGAGAATCAAAGCATTCTCGACACACCACAAGGTACTTGTCAGCTCCTCCAATAACTTCAACCTGAGAATTTGAATTGTTATGAAATATATTCATGAACATTGCCATTAAATTTCGAGTTCATTGATTGAATTATTGAAGTGATAATAATTCATAGCCACCAATTACATTCAGGAGAAAATTCTGGAAATTTTTTAAGGACCAATATTATTTTAAGTATAATTCAATTATCAAACCATTAATACAAATTGCACTTAATAACTCATTTGATCAGTGTAGTGTAATTCCTAGCACATATATATCCACAGAATAAAATAAAAGAGACAAAAAAGTAATCATTGGTTTTGTATGATACTAAATTAAAATTCCTTGAAATTGTTATCATTATTCTGATGAACATCCATTACTTTGATTTTGTATCCACGTATGTAGTCAGTCAACATAAAGCAGTGCTGATAATGTGAAAAACTAAAAAAAGAGGAAAATTATCTGAGCGCATCCCAACACTAAGATTTTAACATACATTTAGAAAACGGAAAAAAGTGCATGTGTGCCTTTATATAGGTCTTGATCTACCTGTCATAGTTTTCTGCATAGAAAATTTCAAAATGACTAAATTCTGCAATGGATTGCGACCATGTCTTAACTTCTTTTTCCATACTGCATTTGTCTTCAAAGCATTCTTTCCTTTATCCATTTTTGCTGAGAAACAAAGGTGATCTTGAAATCCCGTCTGTCTAGATCTAGATCAAGTTTGTTTACACACACAAAAAAAGGCCGCTCTAATTTCCGGCTTTTGGTGAGAGGGATATATCACTCTTAACGTCGTCAACTATTCAGTTTAATTTGTTTTCGCAAATCTATGTCTGAAAGCATAAATTCTGCAAAAAAAATTGAAATTCCATGGCCGTTGTCAGTTATAAGATCAAAAATTTTGATTTTTTTTATCATCAATTTTTTGGTGTATTGAATTGTACCCATGTTTACTACTTTGGTGATATCAGGGTTTTCCGAGATTGCCTTGTAAACAGCAAAGGGTTCCTTTACATGCGCATATTATACACATGGGACCTCCGATATTATAGTCCTTCTCCAATAGGACGGCACTCGTTATCTTAGCAACTTAAGGATAGGGGGCAGAAGGAAGCCCCAAAGAACCAGGGACCTTTGGCTTGGTAGGCAAGTGCCTTAACCACTTAGCTATCCACTCCTCCTCAAAAATTGTGAAGTTATGCATATTTTCTCATTTAATAGAAAATGGGTGCTTTCAAAAAATTATTTTGCAAATCCATACTACTAACTTGTTCAAGCGTTATGGCTTTTTCAGGATCAGCATGACATATGTAGATATAGTAATAGTAACTTGAAAGTGTATTCCAAAAATTTCCTAATTCGCTACAATTTCAATGCCATATATGAGTGTCTGCACAATGTCAACAAACAAAACATTTGCCACGTCTCAGATTCTGATAAACTGCATTCAGCCTCTGGATGCCCAAAAGCTAAAAACTTATTTCAATGCTCAATCAAATCATTTGATTTAATAGAAGGATAAAAATGTTTGAAATTCAAGAATTCATGACGGGATAATCTTAGCAGTCAAGGTTAAATGTTTATTTTGAAAAATATCAATTTGACATACATACAGAGATATTTTCAGGGAGTTTTGGTGATAATCCGAAGCATGGGTGAGAATTGCTTGTTCAAATTCATTATTGATTAATGTTAAAGGGTTCAAATTTGCTTTAATATAAATATCAGGTTTGAATTTGAATCATAAAGCCAGATGACATGAATATTGACAATTGATATCTTGGAAAAGGAAGTGTCATGATTCAAGTTTCTAATCTAAAAATAAAGAAAGAAAGAAAGAAGGTTTTTATCCCTTAATCTTCGTCTTTGATATGTAGAAATAGAGCACAACCAATGGGTTGTTGATTTAGCAATATTATTCAGATTAAAATCATCAATTCAAGCCTTTGTTAACCACAATTTTCTCATATAGCACTGACTGATTGCCATCCCATATATATTTGTTTAATAACAATAACAATAGCATGCGAAATGGAAGTGGTGAAAGGCATGTGTGTCATTAAAAATGTCTACACCGATACAAGTGCAGTAAAAATTAGCAATTTATCACTGCATTGAGTCATTCTGTTGTATTCACAGCTTCTTCCAAACATAATTCAAAGATGTCACCACTTCCCAAGGAATTTATTCCTTTTGTTATGCCTCAGGTATAAGGAAGCAAAAAATATTGCTATATCATTACCTCGGTTTCAGATCCTTTTCGCTTCGTAAATGAACCTTCTTTAAAGCAATTCATGCATACAGCTGATAACTTTATCACGTTTTCTGCCAGAGGTACCAGATTCAAAATGTCACCAAATCCCTGAAAATTGAAGAAATTCTTTGAGCTAAAACTAAAATCTCTGAGTTGGGTTGCCTCAAGATTGAACAGTGTGAAAAATAAAAGACTAATGTCATTCACAATATAAAAATGCAACCAATTATATGAACATTGGATATATTAGCATCCCGTATATATCAATGTTGACATAAATGTTACTAAATCCTGCTTATACCATTCTCATTTATACATTTTATAATATTGATTTAAGTCAAATTGGCATTCTCACTTCAAAATAACTCTAGCATGAACTGCAATGTGCTCAACAGAGAAGAAGAGATAGGTGGAGGTGAGGTTATATATCACATCGAAAGTTCATATTGCGTGCTTAATCGTTCTTCATATAAATGACAAAGCTTAAGCAATCATGGTGCTAAAAATAACATTTATTACCAGCATTTCTAACCTAATTTCATTTCTAAGCAGATCTAGGTGATTTCTTTATGGGTAGGCAGTTTCTGGATTTTTAACAACATACCAATGTGGGAGAGCAGTGGTTCTCAATGAACAATTGTGGTTTACAAATAATTTTATATTATAGAAGTCATTCTAGATTTTATTGGTTGTTCTGTTATATTTACAATCACTTATACCAATATCGACTAAATATTGGAGGTCCAAACACTGTCTATAGATGCAGGTCGCACTACATTTTAGTCATTCATCATATTTTTTGGATTAAATTATTGATAACACCTGACCACGAAAAAAGTGTACCCTAAAAAAACCTCTATATGTTTCTGAAATTAAGTCGTTTTTTACTAAATTGTGCTCAAATAGAAAGAAATTTATGGAAATTTTGCCAACTAAGTTTTACTATCTTATGCTTTTTGGGAAGGAAGTTATGGTTGTTTTTGCAAAGTTACCTCATAAACACCATTTCTCACTTTTTTATTTTTCTCTCCAAACTAAGCAAAACACCACTGTGTAAAAGGTTGTGTCATGTTCGAGCATCAATGTCAACGGTGATGGATTTCAAAGAGTATAAAATAGGGATTCATAAGAGAGGAATGCCATGGTGCCAAATCATTCTTTTTTTTTCATCATGAATGTTTTTATGCTCTGATCTTTAGCATTTTTCCTTCTGTTGAAATTTTGACAGAAACTTTTGATTTGTATTGCATTGTTGAATGCTAGACTTTACACTTTTTTCAAAGCATTATTTTCCCACTAAAATTGGTCCTCGATATCTGAATGTGTGCCAGAACAAAATGTCCAAAGTCTAAAATTGGAGCTTGTGGTTTTATTTTCTATAACAGTTATATACGAAATATTTATAATTTTAGAGGAGTTTCTTAGATAACACATTTTTCGTGGTCATGTGGGGTGGAAACCAAATTGAACAATAAATCAAACAAAAAGTTTTTGAAAATGGCTCATTCGTAGCTCATTCATTTCTATTTCATAGGTCTCAAATGACGTCACATAAGCTAGATTACAAAGATGATGATCATTATAGTTTTAAATTGAATATTACAAAATTAAAGTTATCTCTATAAAAAATGTCAAAAGAATCCTCTAAACAAGAAAAAGGGGGATATATACAACTTTGCACCAATATACATCAATTCAAACCTTTTTCTGAAATGTCCCATCCAAAGCTGCAACAATCACCACTTTTCCTTGATCGGCCATTTTGTCACAGAAAGAGACAACATCTGGGAACTAAATGAGATTTTTTATCAATACCACTAGATGACGAGTTCAAAGTGAAAGATAACATAAAAGAAAAGTCTAATCAATGTGTCACAGTGACCCATCCATGCTGAAGGAAAATCTTAATTAAGAGTATCATGTATAAAAATTCATTGGCTTTTGCTGTTTTGTTCATTTTCAGCGAAAGTAATTAATTTTGCGAATTATGCACATTTAATTAAATGAATAAATCTGGATCAAGATCTTCAAAGATCTGCTGCATGCTTCACGAATTGGATTGGATAGGCAGAATTTTATATATAGGGAGATCTGTTCAATAGAGACCCAGAATTGAAAAGTGAATACCAATAATTAAAATAAACTATTTTTCTACTATAATGGATTTTCCTGGTCTGAGCTAAATGCCTCTGATTTCATCTAGATTTGTAACTGTTTGTTTGTTTGTTTATTTCTTGACAAAGGTTTTTCAACCGAAACGTCTACTGTATCTGTTGAGTTATTCATATATTCTTGTTCTTTTATTCTATTTTACTTAACTGTGTCTTTACATTTACTAAACTAAACTATATTTAATGACATTCAAATCAGTATAAATTGCATTCATATTGTGGGCATTGAGGTCCCCTTCTTATAAAAAAAAGGAATTTGCCTGCATTTATATCTTGGGTATCATGTATGTGAGCTTTTATGCAGCAAAATGCAAGTTTTACTCATATGGGAGTGAAATACTTTTGTTTTTAAAAAAAGATATTTATTCCAAAGCTTTTATTTTTAGGCACAAAATCATGCTTTCTATATCTATAAATTATATTAATGACCAAAAGTATTTGTAATTTCATTGAATTCGGGGATAGAGATTGAAACAGCAAAACAGGTGTGTCCTTGCGTATGCTCCCTTTTTATAAATTGATTGACGATATACAGTGCGACCCCTGGATAACGACATCGCCCGGGACCGGAAAATTATTTCGTTATCCAGGAGTGTCGTTGTTCCGGGGTTTTCAAATTGGCGGAAAAAGGGGGCGTGTGAGACTTCCGTGAATATAACAATGCGATGCGCGGACCAGTGCCTGTGAGATAAAACACGCCCCATCCACGTTAGAGTTAGAAAGTGTATTTTTCCTGTTGACAAAGGGTTTACCAGTTAGATCTATGCTTTCACTCTCTGAATATGTACGTGTATTGTCATTGTTTTGATCGTAAACAGTGCTTGAACGCCATTTTTCTTCAGTGTTTATCCGGGCTCGGGACCGGCATGAGTGCAGATGTGTTCTCATTGGTCGGTAACAAAGAGATCTCGTTGGCTATGATTATGCTGGAGTAGGACGTCTCAATGGTCGGAAAAGACGCATTTTTATTGGCTAAGAGTACGAGATGACGTTGGTCAGAAACGAGGGTGCCTATTTGGCTAGATATTTTTGTTTCAAGCGTCTGCGTCAACTGCCGATTGTCGCTACATCGATGTCGCTAAACAGGGGTTTTACTAAAATGTATGTCGTTATTTTGGGGTTTTTATTACTAATAATATAGAGCAAAAAAATTGGGACCAGAGGCCAATGTCACTATCCAGGGGTTGTCGTTATCCAGAAGTTACACTGTATTTAAAGACAATTTTTATAGGACTAGTTCATTTCTGTGAATGCTGACATTTTCAGAAGAATTAAATGAAAAAACAAATGAGTAATATCAATTTAATATTGGAAGTCAAAATTATTGAATGTATTGAGCCGATGACGAGTAGATTAGGGAAGGCAGCTGCTGCGTTTGGAAAAATGACAAAAACTTGGACATCACTACGAATAAATCTGAAAAGAAAACTGAACATTTAACATCTATCATGCCACCGTAACATCAATGCTTCTATATGAAAGAAAAATCTGGAAGATATATGCAGTCGAAGGAAACAAGCTAAATTCATTTCATAGAGGTTGTCTGTGAAAAATATTAGGAATCAAATGGCAAGGTAGAATAAAAAATGAAGAGGTGATGAGAAGAACAAATGAAAAGAAAATGAGACATGTTTGGACATGTTGCAAGAATGAAAGAAGAAAGAATGCCGAGAAAAGTAATGGAATGGAAACCAACAGGAAAGAGAAATAGGGGGCGCCCAAAACTAACATGGAGAGAATCAATAAGCAGAGATTTCAAATGACCTCGTTGCACCCGGAGTCTTGTTGAATCTGAGCTCATTAAAGTCGAGGTTCAAGGTATAAAAAATCTACACCTTAATAATCAAAAAATTAGCCTAAACTATAAAGTCACGATAGAAAGTACAATTATCAGATTTACAAAATATATACAAGACAAATAAAAATACATCAACAACCACATACCTAGATAAATAAACGATAATCTTTGCATATCACTCAGTTTATGATTGATAGAGAATGAGGAACTGGTAGCTCTTTTACTTCAGGTGACAATCTCACAAATTTCAAAGAAAACCCAAAGCTAAACTTACAAATTGTCCCTCATCAATTCCAATGACATCATAGCGAAGGGCCTCTGACTGCATATCATATAACTTCTCAGCACTAACAGCTGGTAAAATTTGCCTGCAGATAGATTTGATTAATAATATTAAACTTGCATTTATATTCTTATAATAATAAAGTGATGAACATAATAATAATATAGGTGAACATGCAAATGTTCACCTAATATCATGTAAAATTTCCTCTCAAATCATATAGAAAGCTAACCTTAATTCATTCATTCCAAATTTAGTTTCAAACTGCAACAATTCATTATTAGAATAATGTCGGTTAGTCTTTTTATTCAACTTCAAATATCATTGATATTAATTGGTTAAAAACAAAAATAATATATACCTGTCATGGGTAGAAATACCATTTTCATCATAACGATCATCTTTAGAATATTTGATGATGAGACAAGAACAGTTGGCTATTTGATACCTCTTCAATCTTCTCATCAGTTCAGTACTGTTATTAAGGGAAATTAAAATCAAAATAAGATTTTGAGATAAATTAATAGAAAAACCCAATCCAAAGCAGCTTTGGAAACTATACAAATGAGAAGAAAGAAATTTGTTTTTTTCCCACTTAAAAAATTCTTTAGCATTATTTGTTACTATTAGCAAAAAAATGCATTTTCTCTCTAACCCAATGTTTACTAGATTTACCAGCATTCTTCATTAAATTATGCAAATTGATTTTGTTATAGATCTATCTAGATATCTAGATCTAGATTGTTAAAAAAAAATAAAAAATTTCAAGGCTTTTAGGTCAAACAAGATATCAAATCCATGCTGATACTTACGTTTTCCCAGAAAACATAGGTCCAAAGATTATCTAAAAAATAAAAAGAGATGTTGATGATAGGCCCACTCAATACATATCTCAAGTTCAAACATTGTACATAATGATTTCCTATACTGGTACTATAAAATAAAGGTAGCGTCAATTGTGACCAAGTGGGTCGGTTACTGATACAATGCTCAGATAAAAAGTGATGGTTTAAATCATGAATTACATTCCATTTTTCTCAAATACAATCCTCTTATATATATGATAAAATATCTTTAAAAAGATGATTTAAGCATACAATGGGTGATGTGTGTTTGTGTGAGGCTAAGTTTGTTTATTGTCCGCTTCGAACACGAAGAGAGTGTGTGTGTGTGTGTATATGTCTGTGCGTGTGTTAGAGAAAGAGGAGAGAGAGAGAGAGAGAGAGAAAGAGAGAGAGCTTCATTCGGTGCTCCATGCTAGATCTACCTCTCATGAAATTTGAGCAAAGTTGTTTATAATTTCAACAATGGCAAGCATACCGTAATACTTTTTCATGCTTATTTATATATGGCTGATTTTAACGATCAAATCATTGTGACTTAATTTTGTATTCCAAAACGTCAGTACCGTAGTTATTTTCTTAGGTTTATTTTTTGGGTTGTTTTATTATGTTTTATTTACTTTTTCAAATTTTACAACCAAAAGAAAATAACAAATAAGAAAATTAACAACATAGATATCCATGTGGAACATTGATGATGATGATGATGATGATGAATGAGATGAAATTGATTCTATTTAAAATTTTACAGATGAGGGAATGACCATGATAACAATAAAAATGTGTGTAACATAAATGAGAAATAAATAATCTATTGTCTATTACAATCTGTAATTGGCTTTCTTGGCTTGCCTCATATTTTGTTGTTTTTTGTTATTTATTTATTTATCTATTTTTTTTCATGTTTTTTTCTAATCTTTTGTGTACGTTGTAACAATAACAACGACAGCAATAACAATACTATGTTAATAATGATAACAGGTATGATAATAGTATTGACAACAGTATCATTAGCTACAACATTAACAATACCAATGACAATTAAGACAACAGAAATATTCTAGCAATAGTAACATATGTATACTGACAATAATAATAAAAATAACAAGAATAATGACGATGATGATGACTATTTTATAACCACAACAATAACAAAGCAACAATAACAATAGCAATTATTATTATTATTACAACTATCATTATCATAACAATAACAATAATGACGACAATGATAGTATTAGGGTGCAGTTGTTGCCAAGGTTGGTATCAAGAGATATTTGCTCTTTCATGTCACTTAATATAGCCAAAAGGTTAGACAAGAGATGATAATAGTTTTAATCTATTTTTTTTTCTATCTTCACATGCCTCAGCATTTCTCCTTAGGGTTGAAAGACGAAAATAAAGCTAAGGAGAAATAAGGGCATGGACAATCTCTAGTCTTAACAGAGGATGGTGTGAATTTTAAAAACTAAAATAGTTGTAGATCTAGATCTAGATCTAGAATCTAGATCTAGATCTAGAATCTAGATCTAGTATAAGATCTAGAATCTAGATCTAGATCTAGAGATCTAGATCTAGATCTAGTTTTATTATTTATTCATAAGAATCAGAATGGTGAAAGAGGAAATTGTTATATTATTTCTAAATAACTATAAGTCTATGTATATTATAATAAATCAAATTATACTTTACATTTTATGATATAATCTACTACATCTAGCAGCTTACCTACCTGAATCTGCCCTTGGCTGATATGACTATGACACAAATTTGGGCAGAGGACTGAAAGTGACGACATGGTGGTGCTTCTAAGCTCAATTTTAGAAGATGATAGAAATGTCTTTTTTCTGCCGGTGGAACTAGATCTAGATTCTAGCTCTGAATTCTAGATTCTAGATCTAGATCTGTCGAAAAGCTTCTTTTTTTCTTCTTAAAATTAACGCAAGACCTTCTTTTTTTAATTTTTGATAGATCTTTCAGGTGGCTAAATTCGAGGAAATTTATAATATCTAAAAAATTGTTACTGAGAGCATCTGATCTCTAGATTTATCTCACAATAACATATAGATTCTAGATCTAGATCTAGATATATAATCTAGATTAAAAGCTCTTTATCTAGATCCAGATATTTGGGTTAAACTTTATCATTGTTTAACCAGGCCACGAGATGTGAAATTATTGTCAATCATACTACGCTAGCCTATGCCTTGGATATTAACACTTAACAGACAGTCAGACAGAGGGAAACATCAAACAGCCGCGTTTTTCCCGCAACTCTCATTGATTGATTGGCACAGGCATACACAAATTATTCTTTGGCCTTAGAAGAGCGCTTCTTGTGTTTTGTTTTGTTTATATATTAATTTTGTTTGCTCGATTTTCGGATACGTTTTATTACATACATTATTTTACCTTAATACAGTTATTATACTGTTTTATGCTTTTATCAAGGTTGAAGTTAGATAGATCTAGATGTTTGGAGTTTAGGGGCTCTATCAACCTCTTGAGTGATCTCATTGCTCACGGAAAAAGTAAGGTTGGTTAAAAGAAAGAAGTAGAAGAAAAAGGTTTAGGAGGAAAAGGAGTACTTGTACATGCACTTCAAATACATGAAGGTGTTAAACTATTATATGGTGTGTAGGCGAGGAATGTGGGACATATCTCCACTTGGTTAGGCCCGTCCTTTGATTAGGCGTGTCGATTTTTCACTTCTATGTTATCTTATTTTATTCATTTAATTATCTATTTACTAGATAATCCCTTGCAGCGTTGCTTGCAATAATTCAATCAAGAACAATGTTAGAAGAAGCCTATTTCACTCCTACTCATACTTATCTGATACGGATACGTGTTTGAATGTCAAATCTCACATCTCTGTTAATTCTACTTTTATTATCTAAGATACCGCAAGATTCTCCCCTCTTCCTTGCCTCGCTCTCTCTCTCTCTCTCTCTCTCTCTCTCTCTCTCTCTCCCTCCCTCTCTCTCTCTCTCTCCCTCTCTCTCTCTCTCTCTTTCTCTCTCTCTCTATCCCCTCTCTCTCTCTCTTGTCGTGGTGATATTTCGCGTGTATGGCTGAATAATGTGTGTTTTAATAGAGAAATATAGCCAATGCTATCCCTTCATCTTTTATTGGGTCCATAAATCTTTGACCTACAGTTTTATGATACTACGTATCTTCATAATGGGCATTGCCCATAGACGTATCTGTATCTATCTGAAAGAACCACGGCTTATGAGCGCTGGACCATAGAAGATTTGAATCAGACAAGGAGCAAATTGTGATAGCACAATAATAACACTCCCTCAGACATATTCATCGCCATCAAATAAATAGCAATAAGAGAGAAACAACACAAAACAATGCATACTATAAACAAATAAAACCATAACACCAGCAAAAAACAACAACAGGAAAACACTATTTAACAACAAAAATAATAATAAAAAAAGCTAAAAACCAACACATTAAATCAATAAAATACCGTTATTCTGATAGGCCCCCATCAAATCAAGGTAATAAATAGATTTACCGGCTCAAAGCTCATCAAAGCAAATAAAGATTTGTGGAATTCCCTGCCAAATTGGCCTAAGTATCACTCGTAGATGGACGACCGACGGTTGGTTGCTGATTATCTTTCGCCACCGAATGACCAACTTTAATTACTGCAGGTTCATCGCAGTCGGCGTGGCCTGCCACGCCCTGACCATTCATTATTATTATGCCTTGGTCAGTTTTCTGTGAGAGATCTGTCATCCCATGGGAATACGGATGGAATTGCAGACCTGCTTAGGTTCTGGTCAGACAAATAGCTGAATGTTGAATTTAGATCCAGGATGTGTAATCACTCAATCTGTCAATCAAGGTTGTCTAGTCTCGACCCTCATCCATTACGGGTATTATAATTAAAGCGCCGGGTGGTCGAATTTTTGAGGTTATCGCATGGCAATATTTTGCGTGTTTTGGGCTCAAATCCCACTTCAACATCTGCTTGAAAACATCCCCCCCTCCCCAACCACCCACCTCTCTCTCTCTCTCTCTCTCTCTCTCTCTCTCTCTC
>JASKDV010119413.1:0-14335 GCA_032466395.1 Aegires albopunctatus | reverse complement strand
AATAATAATAATAATAATAATAATAATAATAATAATAATAATAATAATAATAATAATGATAATAATGATGATAATAAAAATCGGTAAATTTAATAAAAAATGGATTTGTTAACTTACATAAGTAATAAATACAGCGAAATTAGTGAATGAAGACCTTAAAAAACAAAATAAAAATCGGTAAATTTAATACAAAATGGATTTGTTAACTTATATAAGTAATAAATACAGTGAAATTAGTGAATGAAGACCTTAAAAAACAAAGCTTAATAAAATAAATAATAAAAACAATCATCGCAAACACACTTTTCTTCCCGTATGTACCATACCATAATTACACTGGGCGTATACGATAGTCGTCAATGCCCCCAAGTCGGGGGCGCCATTTTGACGCACTGATCACAAGATGAAAAAGCACGACAGACTCTTGCCATTCCTAGTGTCGTATTTCCTTGTGTAGGATAGCCTAGATTGCGGAATAGGGCAACTCCGGTTGCCCGAGTTTGTGTCCAATGAAACTACTTCCTTTTTAGCACCTGATATATGATTGGCTGAAATATTTTTCCACTCTAGATCTAACAGAGATGAGATTTGTGGGAAAGAACGGTTGATCCAGCTTTGGATTTTGATGTTATTTCAGTGTTCATTTGTTTTTTATACAACTCAAAACAATTATGATCAATGTTCATAAAAGTTGACAGTAAGTTTGTGAAATTTTCATTTTGTTTAATATAGTCTTCCTCTGATAAAAGCTTTGTTTCATGAACTAGATCTAGACCCACCGAGGCAGATCTAAATCTATGATCTAGAATCTAGATCTAGAATCTAGATCCTGAGTCTAGTTTAGTCGCAGTCACGAAATAATATCAACTAAATAACTAGATCTAGCTTTTAAAGCACACCAAAACATTAAAGCAAGATTTTCTTTTATCTATACTTGCATGGTCAAATACAAACATGTAATTTTTAACAACAAATAATGTTTTTCCCTGTCTTTTTTCCTATGATAGAAATTCGGTCAAGCATTGTTGGTGGTGTGCTAAATATTTTTTCAGGATTTTATTTTATTTAATGTTAAATTGCTATCTTTAATGAAAGCATAAGTTGACAATACTTTTTTCTATGATTTTGATGCGAGTTTATTGTTCAAACAATATTTTCCCCCGAGTTTTACAGAAAAAAAATAGTTCTGCTGCGTGTGAATTTGACCGTATTTTTACTTGACCTACCCCTATGTCGGCCGGTCAAGGTCAAGGTTGAAAAATGGTTTTGTTTTGTCACATGACTTGGATATATTTAGTAACTCGATCTGTGAATTGTGAACCAGTCTAGAATCAGCGATCAGAATAATGATAAAAATAATGTCAGATTAATGGAACAGGGCATTCTTTTAACTTAGTCACTTATGGAGTTCTAATATCGACAGACATCTATCTAGCCCTTATCCTTAAACGTGTCTCCCAAAGTAAATTGAAAGGTTATAGAAAAGGCCCGTCTTGCTTTATACATGAGTCAACATGACACTCATGATAGGGATTCCTGTTGTTTTGTTTATTTTTGTGAGGGTGTTTCTCTTTGTCTTCATCATAACTTCACCTTCGTCCTTCTTTCTTCCTCCTCATCTTCTCTTCCACTTCCTCCTCCTTCCTCTTCTTCTTCTTCTTCCTCCTCCTCCATATATATTCTTTTTCCAGATACAGTTACAGGGGAGAAAAATATCTCCTGTGAGACATGACATCTAAAACCCCAAGAAAGCCTATCATAATTGAAAGTTTAAATGTGACTTACTTTAACACAATTTCAAACCCAAACCCCAAACCTACCCTTTTTCTCTCCCCTGCAACCTTTCAATTATACTTGACCATGGCTAGCAAGATTAATCTAGGTCAGTCTAGCTCCTTAAAATTTTAATACAATTCAACCTATAACATTATAACATGTTCTTATACTATCCTAGATCTATCCTAGTAGTAGTAGTAGTAGTAGTAGTAGTAGTAGTAGTATCTATTACTGAGAGAGGGTGGGGGAGGGGGGGACAGAGCTACAGAGACACTAGACAAGATAGACAGGTGTCTAGTGAGACTTGAGAGATCAAATTGATCAGTTGTCAATATTAGATCTAGTCTAGTACATGTACCGGTGACCAAGAGAGATGTTGAAGAGACCCTGGAAACAAGGACCAACAAGTCTCAACTCAACATCAAATTACTGATGATATAAAGAACCATTTTTCTTTCCCGGGGTTGTTCTTTATATCAGTGTGTTCTGCTGTACTATCTTTTGGTTGATTTTGGTCCCCCTTCAAAGTGTGCTGCTATGTCAGGGGCAAATATTATCTTTCAATTTCTATTATATTACAAGAGAAGGAAATGGTACGCCCTTAATTGGTAAAGAAAACAATTAATTGATTAATTAACCCTTTGTCTCCGAGTGGCCAATAATGTGATTCAAAAAGCTGAAATTGAATGGCTACTGGTTCCAGCATCCATTGGTTTACCCGATTAGATTGGCTATTACAACACCACTAAATGTTAATGAAACATGTTTGCCTTCAGTGCCTATGAATATACCTGATTTGTTTAGGATATCAATTGTCAAACTCAGTGATTGCTTTTTCCCTTTAAAAGGGCTTTGGTATTCAATATTTTCAATACAACTCTCATCATTAGATATTATCAAATCCAGCAAGCTTGCGTTAAATTGAGCATCTCCATCTTGTTGGTTATTTAATCATTTGGAACATGAAAATTTCGACAAATTTGTTCCATCTGATTTTCCTCTTCCTGGCTTGGGTGATTCTCAGTCTCTTGTTGGATTTAAATAAAATCTCCCATCGGAATGAAACAACTTGTAAAGGAACATCTCCTACAGAAATCTAATTTTTTTAAATGATGTCACCCTTCACTTGAAATTTCTTGGCTGTAAAGGTTCCATTTTGCCAACCTGGCCAATACCAGAAGCTATGAATGAGTGATGGATTTTCTTTCTATGGTCATAATATCCGTTTAGTTGTTTCAAAAAGGCTTGGCCAGGCTGCCATTAGTAACTGTCAAGGTTTTTCCTGCTGTGGTCAAAATACAAACATATATGATAATAAACCTTATTCTATGAGCAAAACCTCAACCTACATCAGCTATGTTTCCACCCCCCTTCCCTTTCTTTTTCTCATTATAAAATTACTTCTTTGACTTTGCACTGTCTGAATATTTTATAGCACAAGTATCTTGATCTTGGGTCAAGCTTACCACCACACAACGACTTTTGGTATTTTGTTGTTACAGTGAAACCTTGATGTACTGCCGACCCAGCCTACCGCCAGCCTTTGGCCTTGGTACAAAAATCCACTATTTAAAAGTCTGCCTTTGTCTCAATATACCATCTGCCAACATTTGTTGGAAATTCTTTAACAAAGTCAATAAAAAATGACCCGATATACTGCCAATGAAGTTAGCAGTTAAGGCAAAAAAGACAAACAATTGTGATTGAAAAGATGAAATCTCCAGCAACACTGTCATTGTATGAACTTCGGAATGTCTACATCTTTTGATATCCTACTTCATAACATCCACATGAGGTTAGACTTATTGCTGATACATGCTCAATTGGTAGCATAGGTTACTCTGTACTATTAGCCTTCCTGCCAACCCTCACCCATTCCCCTTGCCCCATGGGCAGCATCTCATCTACACGCTGCGATGCTTGTCAATACCGTAACCTAGTGATGTCATGACATTCTCTGAGAATGTCTGTGTCATAAGTGGCAATTGTATAGTATAGCCTAGAGTAGCCAAGTGAGAAAAAATACTATTGCAGTCTTTACATCATCATTCTACTGATGAGCCGTTCATGCGCACATGTTTGTAGTGTATATCTACTTGTGTTTTTGTGTGTGGAGATTTAAAGCCGAAAAGAGTCTCCATAGTTTTGTTGCCGTCATGGCATTGCGAATAAATTGAATATTGGTTGGAATAGGGGGGTGAATAACAATAATCTTGTGTTGCCCCGGCATAACATCAAACTCGCTACACCGCCAACTCTTCATTGGAACGGATGCAGGCGTATATCGAGGTTTCAATGTATAAATGTCTAGATAGATAAATCCAGATATAACCTTTTTATCTATTTTTTTATTATTATTTTTTTTCAGAAACTACAGTTTACGTTGAACCTCAATTTGTGGCTTTTTGGGACAGGGAAAACCATCAGAAATTGCCTCAGGCTCATAAATAAGTTGGAGAAATTGAATATCAAAAGACGTCTATCAAGAACCCTTTAAAAATATGTCAGCAGATGGCAACAATGTTGATTCAAAAGTAGAGGAAGTTGAAAAAATAAATCTGGCCTCAGGCTCAAAAAATTCTAAAGAAACAGTTCAGTCTGAAACTAAAGAAAACGTTCAAGTAAAACCAGAGCAAGATTCAAACAAAGATTCTCAACCTGACAAAATCAGTGAGATGCATGAAATAAAAAAGTTGGGAAAGCCAATGGGTGGCCTTCCCCCTATCAATGTAAATGAATTAACCTCAATTCTTCAAGATCCTGCCATGCCTTCTCATGATTTGATGAAGGAAATCGCCAATGAAATCAAGATTCGCAATGGCGATATTGAAAAGAAAACTTCTGACACCAAGACTCACCCATTAGGAATGAGGACTGTTTTTGATACTATCATGGAAGTAACTTTGAATCATCATGACCACAGCTCTGATGAGGAGGCAGATGAACATGAGCCTCTAATTCTGAGGATTCCCTGTGATTATTGCAAGAAAATTTTTGGCAGCACCATGTCTTTGAAAACACATATTCTCATGACTCACTCCAGTGACGATCCATCTGTTCTCAATATGAAACTACGGGCAAGCATTGATGATGATAAATTTATACGTCAACTGTCTTCAGATTTGGATGAGAAGAAAGCACCTAAAACAGAAAATCAAGATGGAGGGGAAGCAAAGGGAGAATCCCCATCTTCTTTAGGAGAGATCTCATCTTCTCAATCTCCAACTCCAGCTGAAGGCAATTTCTCAGACGCCTCTGCAAAGATGGACCCTAAATCAGATTCAGGTTCAGATAAAATGCCAACTGCTACTTCAGCTACAGATCTAGTTTCAACGTCCATTGATTCCCCACTTAATGATTTACAATCTAGTCTCCAAAATAGAAATTGTAGTACTGACTGTAAAAGTCAAGATACAACCCAATATAAACATGATCTCAAAGAACGTACCAACGAGATTGCCAAATCACAGCTTTCATCAAGTTCCCTACCTCAAAGCACATCTTTACCCTCAACAGGTGGAAAAAGAAAATTGAAAGATCCTTCTCTTTCTCCAATTATAAAGAAATCAAAACAGTCTTCGGAAAGCAAGGTGGGTACAGATGATTCTGAAAGTGAACAGGAAAGTGTTTGTCCAGAAAGTTCATCGCAAGAGAAATGACAGTTTGACTAATTTGATTCATTGTGAAAGGTTGCAATAAATGAGGATGGAAATTGAAGATTCCCTATTTATTTATTTTTTAATGATCATCCAATCTGTCACCATGGTGTACCAGCAAAAAAATTTTTTTTTTTCTTCCAATTTTTAAATGTCTCACATTGCAAAATGGATTATCCTTGTGCATGTCCTAGGGATTGTTTAGAATTTGTAATTTACCGGTATTTTGTAAACACTGAAACTAAGGAAAGAGATTTTATTATTATATGTGCAACAGAATCTAGGTCATTGTTCATCGACCTTCTTCTCATTTTTGTTAATACAATGTGCAGTCAAAATTTCTGTAGCCATCCAACTGTAAGTCTTGCAACGAAATTATACTAGTGTTTGAGAAAGGAAAAAAGGAAAATTGTGCTCAGATTACATTTTTTGTTTTCTATTTTTTATACTTTCTGTTTTACAATTTATTTCCTTCTAAAAGTTATAGCTACATCAATGGTAGAGTATATGAAACCTAAAACATGCAATTGGTGAATAGATTGAAAACTGTTATAGCACTCTTGGGTGTTTAAACCAAAATTTATAAAATGCAGGTTATGACTTATAATGAGAATTTTTTAACGTTGGGAGACCCAAGTTTTAATGTCAAATTCAGTCTTTGATGAGACCAACTAAATATCAGCTAAGATTTGAAATTTGTAAAATGGACATGTCATGATTAGGCAATGTTGACTATGCTAGAATTATTTTTTTGTAGTTTTTGTTGCAGTAGATGATAATAATGTAAGGTTCTGGGAGGGAAATTTGATGATTAAATGATCATAACAATAACAAAACAAGAAGTATCTCTGGAGTAATACTTGCACTTTTAAGTGTTGAAATTGAAATTCCCCACTACCCATCAAAAATCTTGAAGTTGAAGGTCCATTAGTTGGGTGACACTGCGTTTGTTGATGATTGTCAGTTTCGGTTTCAGGAGAAAGAAACCCTAAAGAATATATTATTTTTTTAGGCTTATATATTATTCGTGATTTAGTTTGATCATAATATAAAATATTGTAAAATAGACCTTTTTTTTTTGTGCTATTTTTTACATTTCTCAAATTAAAAGAAATATATATTATTAGTTTCCAATAACCATATATACATGCAGCTAATACTGTATTAATATTATGACTATGAAGACTTTTGAATGTTTGTTTTGTTAAATTCCCCCTTTTTTTTATAGACAGAAAAATTAATATTTTGATGAATCACTGTTGGAAATGTTTTACTTTGGGGTGAATACAGTGTGTACAAAAGTGTAGTAGCAATCCTTTTATAATCAATCTTGTGATATTCCTTGCTTTGAGACTCATTATTTATCTTAACTGTGGTAGTACATCATGCATATTATGTCAAAACACAAATTTACATATTTATTATTATAATGTTGTCCTAAATCAACTATGGGCAATCTTTGTTTTCTTTACATATTACTGGAACTTTGATGATTCATCTTATTATTATTTTTTTTTTTTCATGACTCACATATCATAACAGATAATGTAGCTGTTAGCGTGACTCACAGGGATTTCTACCTGTGGATAATAGATCTAATGCCATTGGGATGAATTAATAATTAAGATATTAAATTTTTCTTTGAAAAGCGAGTTGCCAAATAAATGCAAAATAAAAGTTAAAGTTAGAAATATGATGCTGAGAGAATTTATCTGGGAATAATTGTGAGTATAAGAAGATGAAAAAGAAGTGTATATATATATATATATATAGTATGGTAAAATTCATTGATTTATAGAATCACATATGTAGAGTGCTCAACCGAAAACTGGTTTGGGAGCTTTATATGTTTTAATAATGTAGAGAAGCATTTACCTTTGGTCCTGACAAATTTGTTTCTTCTCCATGTTTATTTTTTATTTTTTTTATCACAGGTAGCTAACTTTGACACATTCTTTTTTAACGATCTTTTCATTGTTAAATTTACAGATATGACCTTGCTTGCATTCTTATTTTGCTCTCATTTTTATATTTGTATCCATTATCATTGACTCATTTTTAGTGCATTATTAGTAAGTAGTAGGCCCTATAGCAACTTTCTTTCTTTTACAAGGCAAAATGATATTGGAACCAATAAAAAACATTTCCTCAAAGCATCTTTCCTCAAATAATTTAGATTTCAAAGCATGGATCATTGAAATTCTGAAAATAAACACTCTACTAACTCTAAGGACAGAAAAATACAAAACAAAAAAATTTAATAAAATAAAAAAACAAAATACAAAACCTCAGAGCTGTTAACAGACAAATTTTTGTATGTACTCTTGTTGCTTATATTTTTATCTAGTATTTCATGTAGGGACATGTTCTTTTGCTGTATGTCAACATAATTTGCTGGTGACATGAAAATGTCAAATCAAAACTCAAAATCAGAGAGAGAGAAAATTTACTTCCTTTACTTTACTTTTCCGATCACCGCCCGCTGGAGCCTAGTCCTTTTTCAGCAGCCAATGCCAGGTGGTGAAATCTTGATGTGTTTTTCCGTTATTGAGGTGAACAGTATAAGAGCTATTGTAGATAGTTGGGTTTGGTGGTAGTTATTCATTTCTGAGTCTTGTAAGTCGGGTGCATTTGGACAGATGATGGTGTACTAACTGTTTCATCTGCTTATTGGCAGTCTGCTGTTAAATTGATTTCCCTAGAGAGAGAGAGACACACACGCGCGCACACACACACACACACCATATTTTATGGATCTGGACAGTTTCTCTTTTCTTTTCACTTCCAAACAAATTGAAAAATATCTAAATCAAAATAAATTTTCTCTTTAAATTATCATAATTGGATTGATTCTTTTTAGACTCTTCTTTACTCTTAAAGTACTATGATTAGTGCAAGAATCAGTGATCCATGCAAAAGATTTTCAAAGACAATAATATAATGTCAGTTTTCTTTATACTTATTTTTTATAGTGTTCAGTCAAAGTAAATTATTTAATACATTCTTCTATAATTTCTTTTTGGTTAATTTGATGGTATGATATATTACATGTATTATATTTGTTGCCTATATACTATATATATATATAATTATATATATATTTTTTAATGTGCACAAAAAGTTTAAATGGAAGGTTTACTTGAGTGAATGTTTTTCTCCCAATTTTCTAGTAGATGTACATTTGTCATTCCTTTGCATATTTTATAAATCTCCCAAATACCCCATTTCTTCTAAATTTTTGATTTTAATTAATGTATACATCAATACCTCTTGTAATGACAGTGGGCGTATAGTGGTGAAGAGTGTCTGATTTTTTAATTATAATAATAATGTTATACATATAATGATGTAAATAATATTGAAAAAAAGAGAAGAAAGCAAAACATGTAAGTAATATATATTTATATTTAAGTAGATTACATTTAATCTTACATATTATGTAATTTATTTGGAAAATGACACTCATATATTCGTTTATGATTCACAAAAAGCATTCGTTAGTAAATTTTCATTGCTCTAATTAACATTATCATTAACTTGTCGAATGACCCATAACATCCTGGATTTGATTGACCTAAGGCAGGGGTGCTCAACCAATGGATTGCAATCTACTGGTTGATCTTTAAGTTCATGGCAATTGATCGTGGGATGACTACAGGACACACCCGCGAAGTTTATTTTTTCTATTTGTTTTTGTATTTTGGCAGGTTGTTTTTCTTGGATTTGGCGGGTTTGTGTTAGTTTTTTTCTTCCTTTGTCCTTGTGAGTGCGGTGGGTTGAACTAAAACACTTGGCGAGACAGCAAAAATGTACCCGGCAACACTGACTGGTAGATCGGCAAAGACTGGGATATGTAAAAGTAGATCCCATGTCAATAAAGGTTGAGCACCCCTGACCTAAGGAATACAATCACTTGGAGAAAGTAATAATAATCATATTGTTGGTGTCTGATTCACATTTTAAACAATTTTGTTTTATTTTATTCCTGCTGCTATTGTCTTGTTTTCTTCTTCCTGAATCCAATAATCAAATGAGTATCTATAAATATATTTTTGAAATGATTTGACCACCACCACGTATCCGTTGAGATTCAGGGCTTTTAGTTCTGTCAATTGACATTAATTGTTGTATGTTTTTTGTTCTGCTGCAGACCAAATGGATGGAAAAGATAAGAATTGAATGACATTATGATATAATGTACATGTATTTATAAGAATGACTGTAATTTGTTTTAAAAAGTGTTATTTTAAACATGATCATTTTTATATACTGCTTGTCTTAAATTTAATCTTTCTTAAAATATTTTCCTCTTAATTTTGTATTTATTGTATGTTTTATGGCCAAGATGAGGAGATTCATTCATCCATATTTATTATCATTTAGTTTTCTGGGAGTTGCATTTCTGCATCACTGTAAAAATTATTGTTAGCATCTCACTTGGCAAAAATTACCATCTTCTTTATACAAAGAAAAACAAACGAAATTAATGCAATGATATTGATATAATAATACTGCATTGTATCAGCAATACATATATATATATATATATATATATCATTGTCATATATGTATAAACTCACTCCATATTCATTAGGTCTTGTTGTCATCCCTCCAAATACCGGTATACTGTTTTATATAATTCCAGCTGTGTATTATTGGAAATATGTAACTGTAGAGTGATAATCTTTGAAATATCAAGTAAAAAAAAAAAGAGAAAAAAAAAGAAGAGAAATACCTCAGGTTATTTTTACTTTATATGGGTAACATTATGCATATATGGTATGAGTATGAATGCGAAGCAATGCATTTTAATTTCAGTGTCCAAATACAATTTTGAGTTTTTTCATTTGCCATTATTATAGAATAGAGTCCTGTTCATTGATAGGCATTTTTCTTTTTATATAAAAGGGAATAATTATATTTAATTCATCGATGTAGTCAAAATAATGTCTATCAATATCATAATTTGTACATAACATTTCTTTTTATAGATATAATGTTAGAATGATGGTGAATGAGTTTTCATCTTTCTCCTCTCCAGAAGAAAAAGGAATCAATATAAAATGCACAATGCAAAAATGACTTATAACTTATGATAAAATATTTCACAACATCAAGTGTTTTGTTTTTTTTAAACATTTTCTTGAATCAATACTAAAAAGTGATAAAGATGGTCACAATATAAATTTATTATGCAAAATGTTTCGTCTTCATTGGTTTTGGGTTTGGGTTTTTTCTTCAATTATAGTTTGAAAATTTAGATATGATGATTGATCTTACAAATATTTGATTGGTGCTGTGCTGATCATGACATTTATAGGCCATAGTAAAGTCATGTATTAGAAAATTGTGTTTGACTGCAAAAAAAAAATTGTCTCGTTTTATTTTTTCTTCATAAACTTACTGTGTGAATGTTGGTGACTTGATAACTATGTTATTACTGATTTTATTACTTATTGTCATGGTTCTTATCAAAGTAACTATTTTTGTTGGAGACTGTCTTTTGATTTGAATCAAAATGGAGGAACAATTCAGCTAGCTGCAGCAAATGTTGATATTGTATTGATTAGTCACCTGTAGATATTATTGTACTATCTTTGCACTCTCAATTTATGCTTTACTTATTAATGATATATATATAATTCATAAGTGACAATCAGCTTACTTAAATGAATGTCAGTTTCTTTGGTTTGGAGTTTTTTGTTAATTTTTAATTAAAATTACTATTATTTTTGTTTTCCTTTAGATATTCTTTCCCCTATTTGCCAGCATGAAGCCGAAAACATGGTGAGGTATATGCTTTCATAGTTAAGAAGAATCGCCAGTCACTATTGGCCTTCAGTTCAACTTATTACGATGATGACTCTCATCCCTTCATTTCGAAGATGTTTCTTTAAATTTTTTCAAATTCAAACATCATTTATCCATTTTAAATTGAAAATTCTTTAGTATGCAAAAAATGGAAACTGTAAAATTAAAATACATGTAACTGTCTTTGGTCGAATGAGACAAAGATGTGACATGGATTTGGTTAATACTCTTGCTTTTTTCTTATATATATTTTCTGTGTGTCTGTGAGTGTGCGTGCGAAGATGGGACTTGAAATAAGTGAAGGAAATGAAACTAGAAGGGTGGCTTTAGGCCTAGTTGTGACATTGACCAAGCTAAGAATAAGAAAGAGATGTTACACTTACATCAATGAAACTTTTAAATATATTTATTCCTCAATTGAAGAGCATTTTCCCCAAACTCTTGCGGTTCCATTATGATGAATTTCAAAGCTTGTCTTACTTCATCATTGATATACAAGTTTCTCATGGGATAATAGAAAATAGAAAACTTTTGTAGTCTCAAAGTCATTTAGACTTTGTTTATGTTCTAAACCATATCTGAAGTTCTACTTTTCTAATGCTGAGTTTGTTTGGAAAAATGCTCTTCAATTATTCAAATGTTGCTTCAATTTTTACAGCAGCCCTTATTACTTTTGTGTTTTTCTATATTAGTTAGGTCTGTGTATATATATATATATATATATATATATATATATACACATTTGTGTTTTGAAATTATGATATGTGAGTGTGGTAGTGGTACGGTAATGGTATATGTTATACACAATTTATTTATGTGCATGTATAAGTTAAGTGTAAATGGATATGATAAGATATACTTAGTAGTGTAATAGGATGATAAAGATCTGTCTGTGTACTGTATGATGCACTCACATAAGCACATTTTCCTTCCTGACACATCTCAGCACTTCATACTGCAACTAGTAACAGATGTTAAATGCATTGTTTTGTACATGTACTTTTAGAATTGAAAGGAATGAACTATTAAAAGAAATAGAGGTGATTGATAGAAACATATACTTATTTTGTTTTTTCTCAATTATCTTTATAATGCACATTGTCACAATCTGTCTTCTTTATTTTGGTAATCAAACAAGATGCAGATACATGTAGATAAAGTGTTTGTGTTGTGCAGAGTGCACTAAATATGCTCTCTACACTCAGCATGGCTTCTCTTACAGTTTTCGTTCCAAAATTCTTCCCTATTTCTTAATGACTATACAGAGATGCACAATGAGGAAGGAAAAGATACTTTCCTCTTACGACATATTGACAAGATCAGATTCTGCCTAGTGCTGGGTATTCGTTTTATACTTGAATGTGCTGTGTAAAATGCTTGTAAATTGTAAAGATCCTTCCCAATGGCTGCACACATCACCTTTACCTGGCATTTGGACCTGAAGACTGAGTCAATGCCTACCATAAGACTAGAATGTCACTCAATATCATCCATAAAAATGTCCATTTCCTCGGACATTGCAGAATCACGGTTTACTCTAATAAATTATCTCTCTCCCCTCACCCTCCCATCTCTCGCATCTTTTTTAAATTTAAAGGCGGGGCATATATTTTTAGTACCTGTACAAGTACCGATGTACTCTGAATTACTACAGTGCAGCCCACTTATTATATCGACATCCTCTCTATAGCGATATGATGCCCAAGTCCCAATTTTTTCCCTATATATACGACATTAGTAATTTAAAAAATCTCACTATAACGACACATTTCTAAGTAAGAACCCTATATAGCGACATCGATATGGCGGTAATCGGCAACTTCAAATACAGTCGATACGAAATTTCTGCTTTCATACCATTGAAATCCAGTAGGACACTATTCCAATATGCCAATACATATCGACTTAAACTATTTAACTATAGAATTAATGTCGTTATTGTTGGGTATTGTTATGACGGTTTGGAAGAAAATCAATACCTAAAGCACTACTACTACTACTACTACTACTACCACTACCACCACTACTACTACTACTATTCAGTTGTCAACCGTAGGCCTAATGTCTATTACTATTGTATCAAACTAGTGATACCTATTGAAATGCGTGTTGTCATGGGCTGTAGGCCTAGCACTAGCAAGCCTCACATCGTGTGTATGTGTGAAAGAGAGATAGAGAGGGGGGGGGGGGGGTGTGAATGGAGAGCAGATGTGTGGAGGTGCTGTAAGTGTAAGAGAGATGGGATGGTGGGTAAGACTAGTATTGTAAGAGCCTCACGTCGATCAAGGTAAATTACGGCCACACACATCGTAAAGCGTTTATTTTTCTTTCTTTTCAAACATGATCAAATTGAAAATTTCTAAGAGGCGAACACGATCAAGCAGTTCGGAAGTCTCTCGCGGACTTGACCTCGTCGGGGTTTTGGTGGGGCTGCCCGGGAACCGGGTTATTTGAACCCCTCGTCGGGTTGTTTTTTCTGGCGAGACCGGAAAGTTAGCAGCTCTGCCGTTTGTCCACGATCAAGTATCAAGAACTCTTGTGAACAAGGGAACTAATTGTAACGTGAACAATCAAATGAAGTTCGATGATTTCACTGGTCCACAGAACGTACCGTTGCATTTTAAGTACATGTACTTTAACACACACACACACACACACACACACTCACACACACACACACACATTTTTGTTAACAACTCACTATATAACGACATATTTTTCTGGTCCCGACGATGTCGTTATAGAGAGGTTGAACTCAGAGTAGAAGAATATTTGTCACATTCTCAAAGTAGATTCAAGCCGGATCGAAGCACATCTAATTCTAATGCAGTATTGATACACACATTTTAATGGATAACAACAAGAATCAACCTGATAAAAATTTTAATAAGAATAAAAGGAATAGACATGTCTGTTCCTTTCGACACAATAAGAAGAGATCGACCTGATAAAAATTTTAATAAGAATAAAAGGAATAGACATGTCTGTTCCTTTCGACACAATAAGAAGAGATCGACCTGATAAAAATTTTAATAAGAATAAAAGGAATAGACATGTCTGTTCCTTTCGACACAATAAGAAGAGATCGACCT
>JASKDV010119302.1:0-14340 GCA_032466395.1 Aegires albopunctatus | reverse complement strand
CTCTCTCTCTCTCTCTCTCTCTCTTTCTCTCTCTTTCTCTCTCTCTCTCTCTCTCTCTCTCTCTCTCTCTCTCTCTCGATCTCTCGATATTATTGTCTGCTAGTTTAGGGTTTTGAACTTAATATTATATAACATCAATAGATATTTTTATTGTTTTGTTAGCGATAGCGACTCTGACTTGGCTTCTTTAATGGAAAATTCCATCCACTGTCTTTGGTCATAGGAAGTTGTTTTGAATAGAAATAGAATTTATATATTACAGCCAATAAGAGAAGAGCTTGCATTTACCTTACTTTCCCCCACAGATTTGGTAACCATTGATAAAGTGATGTTGTTCACTGTGCTTTAGCCCAACCTAGATTTTTTATTTTTATGAGGCTAGGGCACACCAAGCTTGATATCAGGCTTAATATTTTTCTTAGCAACAAGTATACCTTTTTTTCAAGAGTATTGGTGACTTTTGGTAATACAGACGAACGCGCTTATTCTGAAACTCAAAACAAATGCCTAAAAATTTCAGTATAACAACTGTTAATGATGCAACATCGCTGTGTAGAGGTATGCTATAATGGCATTTCGGGTATTATTCATGTTAATGGAAAGGAAACACTGCCTCAGCCATTTTGTACGAGGACTACGGACAGCCATTGACTGCATTAAAATGGTTATTTGATTTCGTTTTCTTTCAGTCTTTCTTTTTTGTTTTATTTTCTTTGTCCAATTTGACTTTTGACCAAGAATTTCTGCGATTTCTGTTCTCAACCAGCCCAAAAATATTTCAGTATGAGCAGGCTAACGTTCAGATTAACCGGTGTATTTATAAAGAAAAAATTCCATTTTTAGAAAAAGTTTCAGTTTAACCGGGATTTCAGTATAACCGGTTTCAACTGTAGCGACATAATATCGATGGTCCGACCAGGTCGTTATAAATGGGGTGCTGTGAAGTTAACATTCAATGACAGTAAAAACCTTATGAGAAACTTCCAATTTCAGATTCATTAGTGAAATTTTACCTCATTTCATTTGCTTTATTTTATTATTAGGAAAGCTTTACATAAAACTGTACGCTGACATGTATACAGAGCATCACAGTGAAACTCTAGATCTAGATCTATAGAATCTAGATTATATCTAGCTTAGAGATTATATCTAGCTTAGATTCTGCCCTCTATCCTTGTTGCTAGGATAAAGAGTGCCATTCCTATCTGAGACGGACCATAATATCGGAGGTCCTTGGCTGATATCACCAAAGTAGTGGACACGGGTAAAATTCAATACAACAACTAGGACGATAGATCATAGTGGCCAATAAAAACGACAGTTTCACACCATCTTTTTCCGCTTATTTTGTAATATGAAACAGAAATAGATTAGCTTTCAATTTCAAAGCTCGGTGCTCGCTTTCTTACTGCCTGTATACATGTCAGGGCTCAATTTTTGTTACACGGACCCTACAGTGTCTGTATACTCACTTACTATTTATATACAAGAGGATAAAAAAAATTTTCAATTTTTTCCCAGAATCCATCAACAAAGTGGCGACAGATGCCAAGGAAATTCAAGTGGGAGAAGATGCCAGTTTGTCCATTCTTGACGAGTTAGAAACACAATATCAAAATCTGTTTACCAAGTACCAAGCAGCAATTCAGGTAGACAGGGAACTGCTGTCATGTCATTGATTTTATATTTAATTTATAGGTGTTTGGTGATGCGAAAGTTTCAAAAGAAGTTGGCCTTTTAGACTTACCATAGGGTTAACTCCGCTCGCCCGCTAAGACTGATCGTCCATGCGGCGTTCCACGCAAGGCGAGAAGTTTTGCTTTTGTCTCATTCGTCTGCATTATAGAAGGCAGTTTCATTTTTAATGGTATCGTATCCTTGCTTCTCGTGGAAGATTCATCGCTCTATCCAACTCGCATGTCTTAAATCCCATATTTATGAAACCGAAACATAATAATTGTGCATGCATTATCATAGCTGCCAGCCAGTAGGATAAAATCATACTGAATGATACTGTAAGTAAATTTTCACTATTTTCTGTTACGTTTTGTGTTATAAAGATTTTTTTTTTTTTAATATACAGACTTTTTCTTGTGAGGATACAGATTGTCCTCCTCGCGTCTGTGGCAGGTCTGTTCTAAGTATGATTTGACTAATTGAAGAAAAAATCACGATTGATAATCTTATTGATTTTATCTTGGGTGAAAAATATTCTGCTTCATTCACTTCCTCTCTATTACCTAGGCTTGAAATAGCTAGATGAGGTAAAGCCTCTTCAATATAATCAATGCTGTTGTTTTAGAAAATGGGTGTCCGTTTATTAGGCTGTGCAGAAAGTTATGATTTTGTTCTCTGGAAATTTGGCAGCTATGCATTACTTTACTGATAATTATCTAGTTGGTCAACGTTTAATTTGAATCTTAAGGTGACCATTATTGACCAAAACCATTATAATTTCAATTGAAAAATTAACTCTATGACTTGACTTAGAATCTAGTTAGATGAGAGGTTCCGGAGAGCACGCCATTGCTACACACTATTGGTTCGTAGGTCAGTTAATGATAATACGCAACCTGTTGTTACTGTCTTGCAGCGAGAGAGCAGACTGTGCGCGTGCGTTGAGACTTCTGGCACTTCTAAATGCTATGGGCTAGTTCCATTTTTTGAACCCGCTGTTTGTCATTGTTGTATGAAATATTTTACTAACTCAGTGCAAGCTGCTATATTTTGGGATGGCCTGCTAAGGATACTCGTCATTAATAAAATGGTCAACTCTTCAATTATGGAAAGAACAAAATGGGATTAACAACCCTGTATCGATTGCAAAGTTTACAAACTTGTTTCTAATGACATAGGTTGAATTTGATTCTTTGCTGACAGACTTGATCTCACTCCATTTGTATCTCACTCATTGTTTTCTACTGTTTTACAGCTAAGGTCATTATTTGAGTGCTTATCAATGTTAATAGTACAAATCAAGGGACATCTCCGATCTGTCTCCCCATGCAAGTTGTAAGAGGTGACCAAGGGCCAAGTTTCCGTCAGGTTCTTTTGTCCCCTCAGAGGAGGAGGGAGGTTTTGCTACTGAGGGAGGGAGGCATCTGCCCAGTGGCCATCCCCATTTTATGTGCATTGCTTGACTTACAATACTCTCAGGGTCACTTGCTATCTAGAAGGACTTGGTACTTCTGTACACCAAGGATGTTCGAAAATCCTGGGTGGTCTTTGTAGTGCATGTTTTGGGGCTTGATGGCCATCGTTCATTAGGTTTTTCTTTTGAGAGATTATTTTTTCTCTCTATTTAATTCATTTCTCCATTTAGTCACTTTTATTTGTTTATATCGTCGTTGTCGCAAGCATTATGCTTAAGTCCAAATTCTGAGAATTGGACTTAAGGGCAATGCTTGCGACAGCGACAATATATATATATATATATTATATTATATGTATCATACTCTTAATTTGAAATACTTCTTTTCCTCCCTGGTAACTTCTTTCCTCTTCTAAAATCTATTTTGTCTAATAACTCTAAATACAATTATGAATTTCTTTTTTTATAGAATAAGACATCCGGGCCCCAGAATCAGTTTTCTAATTGGGCCCATTAATTCCTAGCATCGGCCCTGTGAGTGTATGTATGTTGAGGGGAGCGGATAGCTCAGTGGTTAAGGTGCTCGCCTACAAGCCAAAGGTCCCTGGTTCAAACCTGTGCATGCTTGAATTTGAAATCCAAATATATTTCAGGTTTCCTTCTGCTCCCTATCCTTAAGTTGCTCGGATAAAGAGTGCCAAGTCCTATCGGAGACTGACTATAATATCGGAGGTCCCATGAGTATAATATAAACATGTAAAAGAACCCATGGCTGTTTACAAGGCAATCTAGGAAAATTCTGATATCACCAAAATGGCGGACATGGGTAAAATTCAATGCAACAACATTCTGTTGTTTTTTTCTTTAAACTACCCCATCATTTTACTTTTTCTATGGCTACTGAGATAACCCTATTCCTTTGTTTCTAACCCCCAGTCCAATAAAGGAGGCGAGGAAGAAAACCGTTTGGCCCACAAGGAGGTACAGACTCTTCTTCATATCACCCTCAACCGCGACTACTACCAGGATGGCGGACACACACCACCGTACAAAGCTTTATTCAAAGACATCTTCGCCACCCTTCGGAAAAGTCGAATAGAGGAAAACCCAGATGCAGATGGAGGAGGAGACAAAAAGAATGTGGCGTGTAGTCCGCTAGACGGGGCAAAGTCATTCATTGATGGAAGATAATGTTCCTGAGCTGGGAATTTATTGGATTTTTAAATATTTTCGTTGAACAAGCGGATGATTTTTTAAATGAATACAGTCTGATCTTTCTAATACGGACTTCTGTAATCCGAATCCCTCTGAAATCCAAACCATTTTCTGGGAACATATTTTTCCCTTATTATATTATTTCTTAGTATCCCCTAATCCGGAATATTCTGTAATCCGAACAAATTGCCGGGAACGTAGGTGTTTGGATTAGAGAGAGCGGACTGTATGTCAGATGGCTTACATTTTGGTCTAACGGCATTTTTGATACTTTTGAAATATGAAATTTTCTTGGGATAGGAGCATTATAGTCAACTTGAGCAGTCAATGAAAATTAACTTCATAATTTCCTCATTTACCAGAATTTAATAAGATTGCTTGACGAATAATTGATGTTCCAATCTCATCATAAAATACTCCTTAATCACTTTAATTATGGAGGCAGCTGAGTTAAGCGAATATTGGAAAGAAAGTAAACACATTCGTGGGAAAATCTCCGAGGTTAAATCAAAGTGCAGTTATTCTTCTGTGCTTACAAAGGCATCTCAAACGATGTTAAGGATGCAACAAAAATCAAACAAAGAATAGCGATTGCGAAGAAAACATTCCACTACCTCAAGCCCATTATCGCCAACACAAAATTAAGTATGAGCACTAAATTACAACTAGCACAAACATACGTCTTCCCAACGCTTCTATACTCATGCGAAACATGGATGCAGAATCAGGCAGGAGATAAGATGAAAATTGAAGAAGTCTTGGACGGAATAGGAAAAGAGAGATCATTGATGAAAACAATCAGGCAGAGACAAATGCACTTTATTGGACATGTTTGGAGAGCAGATGGATTGGAGAAATTAGTAACATCGGGATGCATAGAAGGAAAGCGTATGAGAGGAGGGCAGCAAATGACATTCTTATAAAGCCTATGAATAAACACATCAACAATTGACACACATACAGACTATACAAGATGTGCTGAAGGCCGTGAAGTTTGGAGAAGAATGGTCGGCAACGTCAGGAAGGGACATGTCACACAGGATGATGATGACAAAGGCATAAAATCTTATATGAGGTAAATGGAAATTTGCATAAAAAATAAAAAGAGCCCAAGACGTTTGACTCAACAGGACGGATAACCATTCTCATGTCACTGTCACTTTATGATTGATGCGCCTAATTTTTATGCCCCTGCGCTTCCCCGGTTAATCAAAACATGCCATGATTTTATCGTGAGAATATTTCTTGAACGAATCAGTTTACTGTCACTCAGGTCAGGCTTAAACCATTGTGTTGTAGCACCCTGACAGTCTGTGTATCTGTGGGTGGTTGTACATGACTTGACAAGGAGGGTCTTCTTAACCTTTCTTTATCATTTGTAGACGTTGAAGGCATGAAAAGTCCCAACTGGAAATATGTACTTTTTTTTTTTTAGATGGGTAGGGTAAGATCTTGTTAGTATCTTAGAGTGTGAACTTCTCTATGCACACACATCCTGAGCATTGAGAACGATTTTTGGGTTTAAAGGCCTGCCAGAGATCCTCCATAAAGTGCATTAATTGGGAATTGTATTTGATGAGAATGCTGTTAACTGAAGATCATTTATTAAAGGTTTGTCACCAACTGCTGTCTTTTACAGGTGATCTTCAGAGCCTGCAGACGGAGACCAAATATTGTTTTTGATGCTACCGTGTGGTCTCTCTAATCTGGACTTATGAAATCCATATCCCTCTGTAATCCGAACCATTTTCTAGGAGGGGATAACTTTTCTATTATTTCATAGTATTCCCTGATCCGGAAAATTCTGCAATCCGAACAAATTGTTGTGAACGTAGGTGTTTGGATTAGAGAGACCAGGCCGTATTTATAGTTTAGCCCTATTTGTACAACTTTTTTTCCTAGACTCTGTAAATGCAGAAATGCAGAACTACAATATTACAAAATTGTGATGGGATGTTAGAAATTGAACCCTCTCAAAATTGCTCAAACTTTGCTTGTGATCTGACCCTTATCTGATGATTATTATTTCCAGATATATCGCTTTAAAAAAAAAAAAAAAGATCATTTGAAATTTACTGTTTTCAAATTAAAATTTGTTTTTGAAATGTATTGCCTAGAGGCAGGAGCCAAACTTAAACCTGTAATTAGCCTACTTTATAAAAATACACAGGCATGGGTATCATCTATCTCTCAAAAGCTGTGACACACATTGTCTTCAGCATTGACCTGCCTGACAAGCAGGAAACCGCAAAGCCAAGGTCATTGGCTACAGCTCGAGTGACAGAAAAGATTAATGAGAATTTCCTCTACTTTCATGTTTCCATGCCAACCAAATCATCCCCAAACCATTTTTCTACTATTATTGTGAATTGATTTTATATGTATAACTTTTACCTAGCATATATGATTCATGAATGGTGTTATTTTTTGTTTAACTTATGATTAACTCTACGCTAAGTCTTCCTTCTTCTTTTCATGTCCAAATTTTCTCTAGATTAGACCTTGTTGTTGTATCAAACTAACGATATCCATATACAGTAGAAACTTGTTGAATCGAAAATGACTAACGAAACTGATTGCTTTTTTTTTTTTCAATTATTTTTCTGATATGTTTAAACCAAAATAATAATAATAAATAATAATAATAATAAATAATTCTCAATATAGCGCCAATATCCCGATAATAAGCAAGCTCAGGGCGCTTTAAAATTTAACGATGAAATATGTTATAGTGCACAGCACACACATAGAAATTACTATAGAAATAAAAAGACGTATTTAACATATTATGACATTAGATTAGATTAGATGGATCTCTCACACCTCTGATTACACAGTATCAAAGAGAAAAGATTTCAGTTTTCTTTTAAAACTATCAGAACTTTCTATCTCTTTCATTTAAAACTATCAGAACTTTCTATATCTCTAAGGCTTTTGGGGAGAGAATTCCACATTTTGGGAGCGCAGTGTGAGAAAGATCTATCCCCAACTGTTTTTAGTTTAGTGCGTGGTACATATAATTTTTTTGGATCATGTGAGGATCTTAAATCACGGTTTGGCCTGTATGGCATGATCATATTTGCCATATAAGATGGAAGGTTTGAAAATATACTTTTGTGGCACAATGTGTGGGTGCATAGGAAACCCCAAAATATAAATTTAGATGATGATTGAAGCTAAATTTCTCATCTTTTATGGGCATTTTGCACTTTATTCGAACTGAATATCTTCACCGGTTCAAAAATTATGGGAATTTCAGTGCGCCTAGGGAGCAAATTTCAGTATTGAGAACATTGAGTTTAAATTTGGAAAAACAACAATACAACGAGCTAGAGTGCCTCACAAAAACACAAAATTAAATCTTTTTTAAAGGTCGTTATTGTAATAAATCTACTTACGGAATCAAGTTTGTAATTGGACTATCAGATTATGTGAAAACCAGAAAATGTCATTTTTGACTTTGAAAGGCCCTAGCGTGAAATAAGCTTTTGCGAGATTTGAAGGGTTTTCCTATGAAGCCAAAATAAAATCAACAGTTTAGTTTCCGTTTAGCAGTTTTCTACTGTATAAATAGCATCCAAATGTGCGGTGATGATAGACTTGTTTCAACGTAATGCTACTTTGTGATGAGCCGAGACAGGAGAACAGTTCTGTGATAACATCTCTCAGACAATCTGGGGCTCTTTGAGTTAGGAAATACTTCTGTGATTCAATGAAAAAGTTGGATGTGATGTACTGACTTAGGACCGTGTCCCATCCCAGTTCACCGACTGTGACGCTTCCGTGGCTCTCTTTATACTATTTCTCAGTTCTCGCCATTGTCTTCTGTCTTTTGCGAGATTAGTGATCTTATCTAGTTCGCTGATTGAATGGAGTTGAAATGGATGTTGTATAGGTGCGAGGTCTCTATTCAGCACGACTGGGAGGGTATTTTTTGGTTGTCTCACGAATGTATTGCCACTTTGAGCGATATATAAGCTAGCTTTGCTTTGTTGGCGGGGATTTCTTTATCTCATCGTAGATCGTGTCCGAAGGAGTTCCAGCGAGCTTCTAATATTTGTAATTAGAGATTTTTTCTTGACATCTGTTATACACTTACAGTGACCTATTTGTGATTTGGACCGATGGTGTACGCTTGTTAATAAGTGAGTTGAAAAGTTTTCAGTGGTTCCATGTAGAAGAATAGTGTACTTTGATATCGGGTGGCGTGCTAATAAGGATGAGTGTGTTTTTATCGTAAGCCAAGGAAAGCAAGTAGCATCATTGAGGTGTGCATGTACCATCACTTCATAGTTAAGAAATGTAGGTCACAAAGTGGATATTGCTTTACATACAATGGGGTGGATCTTAGGTGTCGTATTCTACTGGTGAAAAATTTCAAACTCATGAACCAAAATTTTTATTTCTTTATAAAGTGCTTAGACTAACTCTGCCAGATTAAATGTGTTGCGTGATTTAAAATTTTAAAAAAGAGAGTGACATATAATTGTGTTATTTCTATTGAAATGAGGCACAATTGACAAGCCTTTTTTCAAAACTTGATATTTGGAGATTTGAATAATTTGTGAAAAATGTTTTTAAAACGTCGTAGGGTTTGAAGTGTGAAATCTCATTAAAATGATATTTGAATGAAAGCTATGTTTGCATGGCTTGGTAGCTGCAGAATATTTGTGTTTTTCAATTATACTTTTAGTTTTGTTTGATGACCTCAGAGACATAAATTCAGTTGTAACCTTCACATCCAACGAGTTGAGGGCCAACACTCGTCAATTCTCAATCGTTTTGTGAAATGAGATTATAAGAACAAATTCTGATATATAAGCTTTGGAGTCTATAGTTGTGGAAAGCAAAAGGAAAAAAAATATTGATGACTTTTCATATGTCAGAGGCTTGGACCACAATGACAAAATGATCTGGAAAAAGTCAGTTGTTTATTCAGTTTATCTGAATTGCTTCCGCATGGCACTTATTTGGTTTAACAAAAATACCTGATAGTTAAGTTGTACGTGGAATTCATGCATAGCACGACAGATTGGCTTAACAGCTATAATTCTCTTCCAGAAAATGTCTGGATCATTCTGCCACTACGACCAGGGTCAAAGATGAATTCTGTAATCTTGTTTAAAAAGGAAGAAGCGACGAGCACATTACTTCTCAACCTTATCTACTTATTTCTAACATTGTGGTTGGAGTTTTCTTCAAATTATTCATATTTCCACTACTTTCTATAATCTTGTGATTTCCTGCCATTAACAATATCATTTTCATTTGATTTACAAGTCAAGGTATTCCCGCTATTTCGTTAATATAATAATTTATATCATGTTGTACTAATACTATATATTAATGGTTTATAACCAGTAGTATATTTATCAGATTTCCTTATTAATATATTATTATTATCGGTATTGTAAATTTAAACACAAAAAAATATAAATAAATGGAAATCAAAATACTAGATTCAGATTGACCAAGATAAACAAACTCAACTAACATCATTGTTAGTTAGTCCTATTTGTTAGTCCTATTTGTTAGTTTGCTTGTTTTTCTTGGAAGGTCTGGATCGGTTAGTTTTATTTTGATTTATTTCACTTATTCTTATATTCATCATTATTCGTTGTTTTGTTTTGTTTGTTTGACACTGTCAAATCAAGCCCACAATGCTTTGTGATAATATTGAGCTCATGGTTCTTTTGCTATCATTGAATTGACTCTTTGCGAGTTGAATGTCAAAATGTCAATTTATAGGAAATATTTTATCTTGAATTTGAGTAGGCTTGATGCCTATGACAGGGTTGTCTCAAGACCCCATTATATGTATTGTACTTATTTTTTGAAGTGCTTCTTTTCCTCCTTGATGACTTTTTTCCCTCTTCTAAAATCTTATTTCTTCTACTTCTGCTTTTATCTTTTCACTAGCTTATCATCTTACTTTTTCATGGGCTCTGAGATAACCCTAGTGGTTGACTGAGCCCTTAAACTTCAAATAACTAACTAACTAACAAACTAACCCCATCACACTTCTCTCCACAAATGTTTCTTCTACCTAGGGGTCCTGCCTAATGCCTGCCATCATGAAAATGATCCTACAGACCTCCCTAGTATTACAGAAAAATCTGTAACCATCACAGAAAACACATTCGCGACAGACCAAATTACAGAATTACAAAAACTGCCAGTAAAATACAGATTTTTGAAAGAAACTAATTTCAACTATGGGGTCACTTTATACATCTACTTTTAATTCCACTAATTCATCTCAGAAAGGGAAATTTGTCTTTTGGTATTTACCGTCACCGAGCATCAGCCGTAATAACAGCGCCGCAAACGTAGGCAATTCGTGTTAATAACCTTGCCCAAGAATTAAACATGCTGTCTACATGAGATTCGAACCCGCGACCTTTCGACTATGAATCCAACGGCTTAACCGTTCTGCCCCTGAGCCACCGGTCTTTCATTACTTGTTTCCATCAAGCAGACATTCAATATGCCAAAGTTTAATCATGCAGATCTCAATATAGATTTAGAATCTTAAAAAAAATTGGAATTTTCATATTAATGCGACCACGATATTATGTATTCATTTTTTTTTTGGTGTGTTTTTGTAAAATAACCGCCAAATTACATAATACATTTCTTTCAAATTGCAAAAGAATTATCATGTAGCGATTACAGAATGTTGAATCTCAAACTGGGGAGATCTGATTTAATGTTTTTATTGACTTGTTTTATTCTCCGTTTAATTTGTGCCCCACATGGTGGTCTGGCGTGTTTAACTAACATTGACAATTCTTTTTCACTGTACTACTACTACTACTACTACTACTACTACTACTACTACTACTACTACTACTACTACTACCGCTACCGCTACTCCTCATTTATAGTCATTTTGACTTCTTTAGTCATTTTCTTTTGCCAATTGGACGCTTTCATACGACTAACCCTCTACTTTATGATTTGTGACTTTTTCCGCTTGTACTTAAAAAGCAACCACTTTTATCTTCTATCACTCAGAGTGGGGCCATCCGCTTGTCAAAACAATTCAGAATATTGCCACAGTTGGCTTTCTCGCGGACTTTCCTGCATTTTTTTTTTTTTTTTTTTTTTTTTTTTAAATTTTACAATCACTGCCATATTTATTTATTTATTTAGTTGTTGTTGGGTTTGGTTTTTTCAATACAACCCCCAAACGTCTTCTTTTCCTATCCCATTGCTTCTCCTTCCAATGACCAATGTTTTATTTGTCATCAAGTTTTGCTCATCTTTCTTGGGGGAAATTTTAAAATATTATTGACCTCAAGTCCTGAGGTCATATTTGGGTTTTTACTGCCTGATGCTAATAACACTTGAAGTTAAAGTGATATTTGATAAATAATGATGGATAGTTGAAGATGAAGTCACGTAACGTTAAGTGAAAAGGATCCATTTGTTGAACAGATTATGTATGAAGTGTTTGGCTTCAAAAGGCAGTATAACCATTTTTATCACGTGAAAGACACATTTTTTAAGCAGTGTTGTCTCAATGTGTACTGTGATAAAAACTTTCATTATAGATTGTGATTATCATGGTTAATGGATGGGTTTAATAGATTTTGTCATTAAATGATTTCATACAGTCACTTCTTTCTGATCCGGACATGTCTGTCTGTTTCCGAATATTTGTCCAGATTACGGAATCATGCGGATAACAGAATTATTGGTCAAAGTGTACGTCGTCACCGTCAGACCTCAGTGCCTGGCCACAACCCTGGTTCAAACCCGTGCAGGCGTGAATTTGAAATCCAAATTTATTTCGGGTTTCCTTCTGCCCCCCCTATCCTTAAGTTGCTAGAATATAGAGTGCCAAGTCCTATCGGAGACGGACTATAATATCGGAGGTCCCATGTGTATTATACAAGGCAGCCTAGGAAAACCCTGATATCACCAAAGTTGTGGACATGGGTAAAATTCAATACAACAAACAACAACAACAACAACAACCCTTTTCCCACATATTTATAATAGGGTTGTGGCTCGGCCATCGCCTGCCTTGCTATGAAGGAGGTGCTGGCTGGGATCTTTGCACCTTTTGATTTCATCACACACGTGGGAATATTGTCTGGGTGGGCACCAAGATGGTCATTTGGCCCTAATGCAATCAAGCGTCACCAACGTAATCCACCACTTGACAGGCACGATAAGGGCTGCAGGCAGATCAGTGTCTTTTGCGTGAGCTATATATAGATTGATAAAGATTGCCTGTCCACCAACGGTGTCTATTGTCTGAATTGACTTTGTTATTGTTGAATTCAATTGGCCCCAAAGTAATGTTTGCTTAATCTTGAGGAGTCTGCTGTGGCATTAAGGTCATCCAATGGGTTTGAAGGGCCATTAGAAAACCAATTTGGATTATCGTATGTTGGATTAGGGAGACGTTGCTGTTGTATAGTGAAACTAAGTCTGCTGTTTTCAAATGAAAGGCAGTGTAATTACCATGACGATTGGCCTGAAATTTTGAAAATGGTTTATATCCTGTTATGCGGTCAAACTCATGTTTCTACCTATTGTGGTCGAATAGTTAGTAAGGTTTACTTTCAATCGAAAGGCGGTGAATTCAATTCCTGTGATGATTGGTCCGAAGTTCAGTTCTCGGTAAAGTCTCTTTACACGTAATTTCCTCACCACACTCTGGTGAAGTAGAGAGAGTACGGTACTTGATATGGGCAATGGAAGACCTGGTCAGTGTGCTAGCAGATAAGCGCTGATAATCAGCTGCTCTGCTAAATGCTCTCCAGAGAGTTGAGATGGTAATTTTGTGAAATGGCCTGCCCAGGAGATTATTGATGTAAAGTCTGTGAGTCTTCATTGAGCTGAGATATGGACTATAAACCCATTTTTAATCTTTAATCTTTATTTATTTTTATATATAATGTGTAAGACTTAATTACAAAATTGGCGGTGCTGTGCAAACTTGAGTTTTCTTTCATTCATTCATTCATTCATTCATACTCATAGCAAAGGGGTTACGTTAGTAATTTGAGATACAAATTTGTCATGAAGTTTACAGGTTGACATGAAATCGGCTTCTGCCATGATTTTGGGTTCCGCGAATATTATTTGTGAGTGGTTTTGTGTAATATTTTTGTTTTTGGTTTTGTATCATGAAGCCTCACCGTGTCGCTTTGATTTCTCATTTTTGTTTTCGTTGTCTGTTTTTGGCTCATTACTTTAACGTTGTGAAAAGATGGACAAAGAAATATTGACATTTTCCTTTTTTGAAATCGTGGGGTCAGACAAGAAGTAGGCGAGGCAAAAATGTGAAATAATTTGTTTTGCCTTTTTCTTAATATTGTTTCTTTTCTGTAATTCAAAAAAAGTCTTATTTTTACTTTTAAGTGATTACTTTTTAACTTTAATATACACATACTTTATTGCTGTTGTGTTATATGTTTTTTTTCTTTAAGTTGGGCTTTTTCCCAAATATGTCAAGCCGCTTTTATTTACACTGTACTAACGTACAACTTTCAATTATTTTACTCATTATTATATTTTTTCATTCTTGCCTTATATTGTTGTTTTATAGAGATTCATTACGTTACTGTAATTTTCAAATGTTATTGCACAACTGAAAACTGCCTAGTCAAGTCAATGCTTTGTGAATAAGAATGAAGTTTGAAACCTGATAAACACCCAGTTGACCTAGATAGGTGTGTTTTTACCAAAGATTTTAAAAGACAGTGCTAGATCTTTGGCTGTTGTGCGAGAATGGGTATCCACCAAGATGGTGTCAACTTAAAGCACGATTTCTATCTCTCTCGTGTTTTCATTCTCAGCTTGCATTACCCTTTTGTGTGGCGGGAGAGAGAGAGAGAGAGAGAGAGAGAGAGAGAGAGAGAGAGAGAGAGAGAGAGAGAGAGAGAGAGAGACCATCTGTTTTTGGTCTGTTCTTGGAAGCACCTTCGAGTGCTAGCTATGTCTGATGTAGGCGGACGTCAGCGTAGCTTACTTACGATACAGTTTTACGAATGGAGTAACAAGTAGCGCTGGACACG
>JASKDV010119191.1:0-14343 GCA_032466395.1 Aegires albopunctatus | reverse complement strand
TCTCTCTCTCTCTCTCTCTCTCTCTCTCTCTCTCTCTCTCTCTCTCTCTCTCTCTCTCTCTCTCTCTCATACTAATACACACCCTTTACTAAATACACAATGTTGTTCAAGGCCACAAAGACTCTTATGCAATACACATCCTTTACTTAACATGCAATGTCCTTTAAATTAAAGGCCGCTTACTGTAATACAAATACTAAAAGTTAAAAGAATGTAGGCATATATTAAAAAAAATTAAAATCTCAAGGTACAGTTAACTTAAGTTTTGAAGGCTAATAACAGTATAGCAATTAAGTAAAATACAAAGAAAAAGCTTATCGTTAAGGATCAGATCTTTCAGAGTGTGACATGGTTTTTCAAGGTTTTTCACCAGTTTGCCCATTTTCCAGTTTTTCAAGGCCTTGAAAAATCATTCTGAAATTCTCTGTGTTTCCCGGTTTTCAAGGTACAGTCAGCCCTCTCTAATCCGGACTTCTGTAATACGGATCCCTCCATAATCCGAACGATTTTCGGGGAACGGATTTTGTTCTTAATATTTCTTAGCATGCTAAACCGGAAATTTGAATTCTGAATTCGAACACCCATTTTTGGGGAGGAATCGTTACTTTTGCTTCTCGAATCTGAACGTTTTCTCCACATCAAAAGCAACCGACGAACTTATCTTAATTTGATGTCTGGTTTTCATTGTCTGGTCGTTAGGTCATTTCTGAACACAAATGTACAATATCACTTTTCACACATTTTGCGACAGGGACACTGTGACACGTGTTTAAGGTTGTTCACTTTTTTCACACCAAGCTCTATCAAGAATCAAGACGGGAGTACGAGACGAAAATTTCTCACATCTATGCGATACGTTTACCCTTTGTCTTCAGTGCACGGGTCGTGTCATTCACTTGTGATGGGTGATTGCGTAAACTTGTGAATGAATGAATCTCTTTGGCTAACTTTGCATTCAATTCTTAGTCTAAACATGACGCCACCAAAGCGAAGAAAAATAGAGATACCCCTTCAGGTGAAGTAAAAGTTGGTGAAAAAAAAACGATAGCCCGAAGATGACAATAGCGGAGCTACAACATTTTGCATTTTGTAAAAGAGAAGTTTGCCCTTGATATGGGTAGATCAACAATCAGTGGTATAACCAAAGCTGAAGATAAGTGGCTGGCCATCAGCGATAACCAGAATGGAACCGTACTGAAAATAGTTTCCTATGCAGACCTGGAAGATACCCTGGCATGGTGGTTTACTCATGTAAGGACAAAAAATATGTCATTGAGTGATCAGCTGGTCATCATGAAAGCAAAGCAGATCGGCCAAGAACTCAGGATTACGGACTTCGGATACAGCAATTGTAATGTTTGCTATGTTAACTGCTTCTCTCTCTTACGTATGTGTGACTATTGTAGGCGGTGCCACTTCAAATGCACCTGATTTACATAACTATACGTTCTCGAATGATTATACAATTGGTTGGCAATTCTTCAATCCGGAAAATTCTCTAATCAGAACAAATTGCCGAGAACGGAGGTGTTCAAATTAGAGAGGGTTGACTGTACTGCGAGAACTTTGTACCCAATGGACTCAGATGGTTAGAGAATTAAACTCAACAATTTATAACACAAATAATTCATCATTGATTTAACAGAATATTCACTCCTGCAGTTATAAATCAAATATGCCCAGTTGAAAAAATTAAATCCGAGGATATCTTACCAGTTTTACAAAGTCGAATTGACCGTTTTCTCTTCTCGTTTTCTTCTTCTTCGGTGTTAGACTGATCAATATCCATTGAATCATCAGCCCCTGAGGAAGCAGCTTCTGAAATACAAAGAAACACAGTAAGAATGTACGTCATCCTTTTGAGAACGTCTTTATAAAATACAAAAAAAAACCATGACAAGCATTAAACTTTACTACAATATGTCATAGAGATGTTTTTGGGTGATCCACTTTATATTATTAGAAAATATCAATAATCAATTTTGCCTTTCTGATGAATTCTGCTAAAATTCAGAGTTGATCCTTGTCAAATACAGAGGAACTTAAAGTATTATAGCAGTCAGAAATACAAGACTTATTTTTTACAATGCTCTTACCATTGGGTTAGGGTGGTATATTTGTAAAGGAACGAGTTATACATAAACATTCAGCACTAATTCTGTACTAGTGATAGTAACAAGATTCAATTTGCAGTCTTGTCTAGTCTGAGACACATTTTTTGTAAACCAATACATTGGTAAAATCTCCCCAATCTTTTTCCAATGAGAATTATCAATCAAATTGACCTCAGATACCATAAGCTTACATCTCAAGATAACAAGAATAAAATAACAAAATTGCATCCAAATTTAAAAGAATTAGCAAACCACATCCCACCAAAAACTATGAAAAAAACAAAGAATAGGTAATGTAAATGCATCTCTAAGAATGTGCGACGAAGGTGATGCAATACATAAAAGGATTATTTCCATCATAAAATGCTTCAAATAAACATTGCAAGTATCCGCTTAGATACATGATATCAATACCTAAGCTTGAGGAAACTTTAGCATTGCTTGATGGAATTTCATCCCTAAACTGCTCAAGTTCTGGAAGGACTGACTCAATAAGGTCAGCTATTCTAGGAGATTCCGTCTTGCATGATGAGTTGATCTGGAAATCCATTTGGAGGATGGCGCTCAGTAATCTAAAACATAAAAATAGCAAATAACATGGCTCATTCCAAAATGCAAAAATAAAAAAAATATAGCTGAGTAATCTAAAATGCAAAAATAAAATAAAATCTTTTTTTCCCAGGAATGTTAACAAATATTGACAATGTCAATACAAAGCAGTGTTTACTTACTCTTTTCTATTCCTCAAGAAATACGGTTTGAACTTATTTATTCCCTTTTATTTATCATAGCATGAATAGGCATTTTAGTGAAAAATTCAAGATGGTTATTCAAACTAAAAATTAACAGGAAATGATCTCCTGAGTTTGATTTCCTGATGTCAAAACTTTAAAAATTGTCAAGATATCGTCATTTGATAAAAAGTTATGAACATTTTTGTGTCTGAAATTTACGCCAAAATTAACATTGAATTTCGCGACCGATTATATGGCGAAAATATATATTGGACGTAACTCAGCCATTTATGGCTCAAATTGGACAAATAATACACTAAAGTCAACTTTATGGCCAGAAGAATGAGGAACCATGAAGATTTTGATGAATTTGAATTTAAGAATTATTTATTGGGTCAATTCTAATGCAAATAATGACAATATTTTATTTTTCCGCTATTGAAAACTAAAAAGCGGACATAACTCCTCTTTCGTTTCACCGATCTTAATAAATGATATATATCAAAATGATAGTCTTCTCAAGCTCAATTTTTGAATTCATAAATAATTGAAACAGGATAATAGTAAATGGATTTGTAAAAAGAACATTTGATAGAAATAAGCCAAAATCCCAAAATCATATTATATACAAAATTTTGATTTGCAAAAGGGTGTCTTGTTATCTGGGGAAATATTGGATGCTGAATACGAACCGGGCCAGTGTAGTTTATGGGGAACAGGCATCTATTCTATGATTTAGATTAAAACCAGCGATATTCTACGATTTAAAATAAAACCAGCGATATTCTGCACTATTCTTTGAAACGAGAGAGTCGAAATGGCAGGTTCTGCACTTTTTAATTTTACTGTTGCCCTTAATTCCTATTTAATCAGTTTTTGTCTACATTTTGAACATCTGTATTCTTAGTTCTTACCATTTTGTAATTAAAAAGTGAATTTTTTGGGTTTCGTGAAATGTGGGTATATTCTGCATTTTAAAATAAAACGGCAGTATAGCAGAGAGATCAGAAATACGAAATTTATCAAAAAAATTGTTTGGAGAAAACTATTAATATTCATTTATATTGTTAAAGTATGATTGGTTTTGAATACCATGACATTGTTAGCTAATTAGCCAACTGTTAGTATAGTATTCGGCATTCAACAGCACGATGCCTATACAATTATTGATATTTTTTTTCCTTGGGTCATTGTAGCAATTGTAACAACACCCCATTATACTGTTGTTCAGTGATTGTGTGCCTTTTGGTGAGAGAGAAAGTGTGAAAGGAAAGAGAGAAAGCGAGTGTAAGCGTGTGTGTGTTAGTGCATGAGTAAATACATCGGTGTGAGAGTGTGTGTGTGTGTGTGTATTTGTGTGTGTGTGTGTTCACTTCTAAAAATGTTGGAGGGGAAATGTGGGGTAATAGTGGTTTAATAGCTAGAATAGGATATTTAAAGCACTAGAATTTGACCTACATTGTGAAAACAGAGAAAAATAAAAATGGCGACCATACCAGCAAACGTCGCAATAGTCTACAAATGCATTGAATCCACATTCAATGATGAATAATCATATTATTTGAAACATTTGAGTCAATTTAGACATAAATTACCGACACATAATATTTTATGGTCAAATACTCCAGAAATAAGACTGAAAAGAATGTCAAGAAGCTTTTATTGGTATCGTATCGGTCGATATCCCTATAGATGGACTTGACAGAGTTAAGATCTATTTTATCAAGAAAATTCTACAAACAAGTACGGTCAAACCTGTTCATAACGGTCACTTAAGATCACAGAGCAAAGTGGCCATTATAAACAGGTGACCGCTTTGGAGAGAGGCTGAGATACGATGGGCAAAACTGAGATCCCACCAATGTGTATCAATGGTGTTATTATTTATATCTTCTGTGGTCTAGTTTCGGTCATTGCTGATTCTATTGTCGTTTTTGTGTTTATTTCATTTCATTAATTAGCATCATTCTTTTTTGTTATTGGTACCATTCATCAATGTCAACAAACCGCAGATGCGTGCATTTCGACTTGAAAAAAATGGCTGCAAAGCAAATTCTGCCCCACTTCATTACGTAGCATTGACCAATGACCACCCCCCTTAAAACGACTGTGTGTCAAGCCCGCCGATTAGCAGTGGCCACACAATAAGCACAGACTCCTCCTCCTATTGTTCAGCAGACCAGGTTGAGTGAACCAACTAAGCCGCATGCAAAGGCGGTCTTCGCAAGGAAGGCTTCACCTGGCCGAGTCAAGAAAAGTGTGTCGTCTTCGCAGATAACACCCAGCATTGTCTAGCCACGTCATAAGCATGATTGATCAATGCTGTCTCTCTATTGCACATATTTATTGAGTGTTGGAGGCGGAATATGTTGGGCGGTCAGTAATTTCGCTATCGGGAAGGACGACTTTGTTAGAAAACTATGCAGAAGTGACCGCTATGAACAGGTTAGGAGACCACATTGTCACAAAAAATTACTGACCGTGTCCGTGTTAGACAGGTGACCGCTTTGAAGAGGTTAAAAAATATAGGGAAAATGCAAGGGGTCATAGACCATTGGCCGTTTGTACAGGTGGCCATAATGGAGAGGTGACCGGTAAGGCAGGTGTGATTGTACTCAGAACTCCATATTTGAAAAAAGAAAAAGAAACAAAAGAGAAAGAAAGAAAGCAGCAGCAATGACAGAAAGAAATGCACATCCACAAGGGCTAAATAGAAAGGATCTAAGGCCTACAAAGAAAAAGAAAAGAAAGATCTCAACCTACACTCCCATCCTATCGCGAACTGCCTTGTAATTGTGGGCCATGTATGGGCGAAGATAGTCCATCACTTTATGTAGGTATGCAGGGATTCTCCATTCTTGCTGTATAATTGCATGCTGTAAGACATAAAGACGTCTGAAAGAAAAGTAAAGTGACACTTTAGTACCATAACATTCTGCTAACCAATCATAGGATAATTATCACAAGCATAATTGATGAAGATAAATCTAGATCTGGATCTAATTCCAGTTTAAATATTGGGATATTTTTAATATTCATTTTTGCTATTGTATTTATGAAAAGGTTATTTTTAACTCAAAATTATGCCAGATTAATATGAAATGACAATACCAGGTGTTCCAAAGAATGAATGCTAGAAATCAATGTTTTGTCATCTTTATCATCATCATGGTTATCATTATTTGATTTATACAAACTTATCGTCTTATAAAGACCCTCAACATACCCAGCATCAACAAATGCACCACCCTCTCCATTCAAAGGCTTTTCCAACAAAAGTTTATACAGCCACTGCAATTTACGAGGATCTCGATTCATCTGGAACAAAAACAAATTAAGTTTTCTTCGTTTATTTGTAGTTCTTAACATTTTGGCTTGGGCTGCATCGCATCCCTGCCTTAATAATAATAAACATTAGATAAAGCTCCATTCTAGCAATGTAAAAATTGAATCAGGAACACCAATATTATTTTGTTGATGCCAAACGAGCCAATCCTTTAACATGATACTAAGTCATTGTTCAGACATAAAAAAAAAAAGTATCAAATGTTTCAAAGATAAGAATCTTTAAAAAGAAAACCAATTCTATGATCACCTGTTGCATATTCTTTGTTCGAACATAGGATACTCAAATTTTGGTCATCATGATTATTTATGGCGGCGGCGGCGGCGTTGTATTGAAATTAGCCATGTCCGCTACTTTGGTGATATCAGAGTTTTCCTAGACTGCCTTGTAAACAGCCAAGGGTTCTTTTACATCCGAGATTATAGCCCGTCGCCGATAGGACTTAGCACTCTATATCCTTGCAACTTAAGGATAGAGGGCAGAAGGAAATCCAAAAGTTTGGATTTCAAATTCAAGCCTACACAGATTTGAAAAGGGGACCTTTGGCTTGGTGAGCGAGCACCTTAACCACTGAACTATCTGCTCCTCCTTATGGCGTCATAGTCAAGTTGTTAGCAAGGTCAGTTTTCTGTCGAAAGGCTGTGAGCTCAATTCCCGCTAATGCTTTATCCTACGTTAGTCCTGGCAGGAGTCTCTTTAGATGCATTTTAATCACCACACTCAGCTGTAAAAACAGTGGATAGTGGCATTGCACAGTGGCCCAAGGGTCCCGGGTTCAAGCCCCGCTTCGCATCTGTTTTTTTCCTTGGGCAAGATAATTTACCCCTAATGCCTACCTGCAGCACTGCACTGAAGATGATGCCTGGATTTTGTTGGTCTTTCCTCAGCATAGATCCTAAAGAATAATTTCCCCTAGGGATCAATAAAGGGGTTTATTATATTATTTCTATTTCAACTTTTTGCTTGAAATGTCCTGTTACTCTTGGGATTTTCTAGCAATGATTATTAAACTAATATCACATGAAGCGTGCACTGACAGCAACACCACCCTTGATTGACTTTGTCAATTTATTTGAAGACATGAAATTTCACATTCAATTTATTACGCTTTTTACGCTTAGTCCCTTTTAACCCTTGTCACGCGAAGCTGCCAGGAATTTTCAGACTGGATTGTGGATCTAAAATTTTTGAATATCATTACTAATGAGATTCAGATCGTCCAATCACGGCACTGGAATTGTCGGTACTAACACCTTTGAAGTGTAACGTCTGGATGCCGATTACGGTGGTCTGGTGAGGTCTGCCAACTAGTCTTTATCATAAAAGTCACACCTTTGACGGCAGTGCTACTTTCTAAACAAATTATTGTCAATCATGTTGCATTGTAAATCTTCTTATAACTTCTATAGAAAATAATAATGATAATCATCTAATTCCCACTAAAATCGGACGGAAAATAATAATTTTATGATAAGAAAAAAATTTAAGTAAATCGACAACAACTTTTTTAGTTTTTTATATTTCCAATAATTGTTGGTCGATTTTGTAGATTTTGGCATCATTTTACTTGTCTTAATGAGCTGAAACTAATGAACCAAGTTTGACTTATATAAAAAAAACAATGCGTAGTATATTATTTGCATTTTACTGGTAACTCTCTTGGCTTTGTAATTTATTCAGTCATCGCAAAACGTTGCCTGAGCATGGTTTCGAGCAAGGCAATTTGCAGACCTAAAAACCTAGCTGTTGCCTTTAACCAATGCGAGACGGGCAACCGAATTTAGCGGGAATACAAAAACCAAGCTTGGGGAAGATGTCATTTCACACCTTTGAGGGTTTTGAAACTTTCAAATACAAAATAGTCAAACTTGTTGCGTTGAATTTTTCACATGTCTATTGGACTTCCTTTGATGATGATAATGAAAACTCCCGCCAAAATCCAATGGAAAATAACATTTCTGTGGAAAAAAAATTGAAATGTGGTGGCTCTGATTACATAATAATTAGTTATTTCCGTTATTTCTTGACCAATTTTATAGATTTTGGTACCATTTTACTTGTCTTGATGACCAGAAACTAATGACCTTATTTTTTGCTTTTGAAAAAGCAATTTAGCAGTATTTGGTTTTTCTGCACGACTCCGTCGGCTTGATAATATATTCACACACCTCATGACGCGTTACGAGCATATGAGCGTAATGTTGCGTCACTCTTTGAGAATAGCAAACCCTGACCAGCAGGGCAAGAGACCAGCCCAGTATTCTCTGATTGGTTACAATTTTTCTTTCATCCAATCAGTGATAGGCATAAAATTTAGTTAAAACAAGAGAATTAACCATGAGGAGGCCTAAATTTTGGGCCAATGGCAGGGCTAAGTGATAGGTAATGTAAATTTTCAGAATAGCCGGTCAGACATCAAAAGAACAACAAAGAAAACTGATTTTTCATGGTTTTCAGTACAACACCCCTATAAAAAATATGAACAGCATGATACAGCGCCCACCCCTTAAGGGTTAAATAAAATAACATCCATTAGCTTTTCACTTGAAGAAAAGTTAAAATTAAAAATCAAGAAATTGCCATTGGTGGTAATTTATTCTAATCTCTCCAAAATCTTTCCTGACCTCTGTTGTTGACTTGCAAAACCACAAAACGCATTTTGCTTTGTCAGTATCATTTGCCATGGTTACTAATTATGATCTCACAATGTGTGTTTGTGGAAATCTGCACTACGTCATATTTTCATTATCGTGGTAAGCAAGCATTAAACAATGTTACTATATGAATCTTAAATCAATTCCCAATAAGATGCGACAAACCATTTTTTTTTTCTTTATATATGTCTTTATATAAAAATAGTTCTTGAGTTATTCTAATTCTTTATCACTCAATAATATATTTAAAAAAACACCCTGTATACAAAAAGATAATAGCCATTGGAATGCCTTACTCCGCAATAATGGTGGAGTGTCTCTTTTGACATAGCGGCCTGCTATGCCTTCATTAAGACCAGAGTCTTTCTTTTTAGCCAATCTCCTTTTATCCATCTTTGACTATGTTGCAGAAGTCTATCATCACAATAATTCTGGGGAAAAAATAGAAATCCATTAACATATTTATTTCTCCATGGAACCAATTTTAAGCAATACTGGAACCCCCCAACACACACCAATTACAAATGACTCCAAATAACTTACTTTCTATCAAGTAATTGTTCTATCGAACAACTTAATATGAGAGTGAGAATAAAATCATGATTTTGCTTTAACACTTTTGTCATTTATCATTCATAAACATGAAATTCAACATCTTTCAAGATAAGTCAAAATCACACCATTGCTCTCTGCCACACCCTCATTTTTCCAAACAACCAGCCTCACCCACCCTTCACTCTGGTAACACAGGGAGCGGACCTATGGTTAACACAAGATAAAAACTAGGAAGAGTGCAGGCATAATGTCAAGGCGCAACTTATCTGGAAACCTTTACCCCTCTTTACCTTTATGAAGTTTTAGTTTTAGACTAATTTAGAGCCTGTCTTGGATCATCATACACACTACACTTGACTACACAGCCTTGACTTTTGCAACCAACCTCGCACCCATTTCATTTACACTGAACTCTTCAATTGCTGAGACAAGGATTTCAAAAAAATCATTTTAGAACCAATCATTACAAAATTGTTTTATTTAGGCCTACTTTACTTATTCAAATTCTAAAAGAATCGATCTAGAAGACCGGTCCAAATTTCAATCCCGACTATCTAGGTGAGAGAGGGGCACCCTACCTCAGGACCAGCTTCCCGATTCATTCATCGGGGGTCGGGTGCATGTTCAAATTATTAAATTTCGTAGAGCTATCTTGATCTATGTGGTATCATTAAAATCATATCTTGTTGAATTCAAGTAAATACCATCCTTTATTTTCGTAGATGGATTAGAACGATCACATTTCATTTTCTTCCTCATTTAAAGTCAACGGAAGGACCCAGCAGAATGAATGTTTACATTGAAATAGCTCGCAGGTGGCTAAGTCAGAGTAAAAGAAGGATTGTGTACAATAACGAGATTCCTGAGCTAAACGTCATCAAAACTGCGCTCATGGAAGAGGAAATGACATAGTTCACACTTCCCTTTATTGATATCGTGCCTAGCAACAAACCAAGGAAACGAGACGCCATTGATAACCCCGTATGCCGTGTTAGAAGGGGCAGGGGCCGTTTATGTTCTTTTCTGTGAATTTTTAGTATTTTCGTTGACTTCAGCTACCTGAATATGTCAGAAGCTGCAACTCCTGTGCCGGATGGCAACCTTTCGTCAAAGGAAAGGGAATTCCAGAAGGCAAAAGCGTACCTTCTAACAGCAAGCACAAACACTGGGATAAACTTGTAAGTTTTTACACTGAGTTGACTTGGTATGTAGGGAAACATAACAAAACATTAAACAAAGCTTCATTTGGTTTGCATGTAAAGATTGAAATCATCAAATTGTCCATAGAAATGTTAAAAGAAAGTTACAGTCATAAATGACTAAAAGATAATGCTTAAAAGCTTATTTTATATATTTATTTCAAATCAATTAAATTTGATAAGAGACTAGATCTAGATCTAGATTCTAGATCATGATCTAGATCTAGATCTAGATAGAATAAAATGTATAAAAATCTCCCTCCTCCAAAACCAACCCACATTTTTTTACCAATAATATATTGCAAACCCTTTCCTGATCACCAACCATGTTCCTAACCCTAATAATGACCTCAATTATTATCAACATTCTGGGAGAAAAATAGATAATTGGGTTGCCTCTCTACCTCTCAATGCCAATGTATAGATCTAGATCTAGATCTAGATAATCTAGATCATAGATTGTATTCTTACCTATTTGATCAACAATTGTATTGCTAAGATGAGAGCTTAACATGAAACCTACCCAATATAAATGCTCAAAGAATATGTACATAGTCATTCTCAATCATACCAAATTAACTTCAAGATAGATGGAAACATACATTTCTACTTCACATAGGACCTATTGTAACTAAGCATGTATATGTTCATTAAGGCTCAGAAAATCCATTCTTTTGTGAAAAGAACCCAAATTGTGTTAAAAAAAAAATTTTTAAGAGGAAAAGCTTAAATTTGCAATTGGTGATAATTTGTTTTGATTGGTTTCAAACATTCAAATCTTTTATTGCATTTGCTTTGGAATTATTAAATTATTAATTGACTGAATCTTGAGATACATTTATGATAAGATACATATTGCCAGTGTAATTATATAAACATGTACAGTCTGCCCCTCTAATCCGAACACTTTCGTTCCCAGTAATTTGTTCGGATTACATAATTTTCTGGATTAGGGAACATTAAGAAATAATAAGAAAAACATTTGTTCCCAGAAATTGGTTTGAATTACAGAGGGATTCGGATTACAGAAGTCCGGATTAGAAAGGGCAGACTGTATGTCTGGTAACATTTATGACCGGACATATGCATTTAGAGGATTATACCGATGATATGAATTATTGTTGAGGTGTTTTGTTGTTTTTTTTTCTGTTAGTTCTTTTTGTTGCCATCAATCAACAAGTATTTCTAGTTTATAAAAAGAAATTGAAGAAACCTATCATAAATACATTTTATTGCATTATTCAGGTATGATCACTTATCGCGCGTTTTGGGAAAAGTTCTAGATGAAAGACCAGACAATGTTGTTGACATCTTTGAAGATGTTAGTAAAGATGCTAAGAGGACAAAATTCACATCAGACGTTGACACAGTACAAGATAAAGTTGACCGTTCCACAGAAGTAGCCCTAGCTCAAGTACAAAGGAAATTATTTACAGTAAGTATTCTCTGTAATGGCAAGATTCTTTGGGCAAAGAGTTTCATATTCATCTTTCTTACTCAATCAGTAACCTCAAATGAAACTTCTACTGACATATGAAGCATCCTATGAGTAACAAATTTCAAGAGTTTCTGAGATGTTTTACTCATTAAACTATCTCATATGTAGGCTATTTGTAAATTAATTTTGATTTTAAAAGTAAGGTTTTCTTATTTCTTAATGAATATTTTGATGCATTTCCCAAGGTGAGTAATGAATAATGTGCCCAACGTGAGATTGCCTAACAATTAAAAACAATTTTGTATTAATATTTATGTCTTGTTTGGGTTTTTTCATTATTGTAGAAAGGTGGTGATGAAGGAGAGGAAGACAATGTGCAAGATGAGGAAATTGAAACTCCACTACCCAATATCATGGAGCTCTGCTTCTACTTTGAACAAGCTGGAATTGGTCTCAATCGTGAAGAAGTCATTAGAGTTTGGCTTGCAATGAAAAGTCTCAATGATACAAGTGCTTTCCAACACATTCGTTTTTGGGGCAAGATTTTTGGAACAGAGCAAAATTACTACGTAGCAGAAGTAGAATACAGAGAAGGAGATGAGGAGGAGGAAGAAGAAGAAGAAGTGAGTACAATTTTGCTTCAACTTGAGTGATATCTTAAGTTTTTCTTTTTATCATTTGAGTTATTTGGTACTGATAAATAGCTAAATATTGCATTTAATCTTTTATAAGATTTTTAATTTATTTCTTCAGCAAGTATAGAATTTCAAATTGCTTAAGCTTCCAAATAATTGTAATTTTATGTCAAGACAAATACTTTTGTTTCATTATGTATGTACAAGTGTCATCCATCATTGCTATTTTCATAATTGATGTTTTGTTATGTTATCATCATCATTATTATTATTGTTATTATTATTATCATCACCATCGTCATCATCATCATCATCAATAGTAGTAGTAGTAGTAGTTGTTGTAGCAGCAGCAGCAATAGTAGTATTAGCAGTATTGTTATTACCATTATTTATGCTTGATCATTTACTTTTAACTCAAGGCTGAAGAGGCTCAGGAAGATGAAGCTGTTGAAAAGGAAGTTGATGAAGATGGCGAAGAAGGTACATTATGTTCAAATGTTATTTTATGAATTGGTTAAATTTATTGAGAGAAGAAGTATAAGATTTTTTTTCACAATTTAGGCTTATCAATATAGCTTTTTGAGAACCTTATTTCTTCTTTACTTCATTGTCATTTCAGATTTATTCCTGATTTCTTTTTTTCTTTTTTTTTTCTTCTTTTTTAAGTTGATCATCCAACATTGAAATGAACTGATTCAAATAAAGGGCATTTAAATAAAGAGTAATCATGGTCTTATGTTATAGTATTATGACAATTCAGTTTCACATTTTCATTTACTTTTCTCTAAAATACACTAACCTGTTTGTGTCACAGAGGTAAATTTCCCTTTTTTTCATGTGAAACAGAAGAAGTTGAGGAGGATGACACCCCAAAGCCTGACTTCAAGCCACCACCAACAGTTCCTAAAGAGGATAATAAGACTGGTGCCAACAAAAAGACATACTTTGTGTGCAATGATCGTGAGTATTATCTAACATTCTGCCGATTAACGCTTAATTTTGCTTAAATTAGTCAGTACATTAATAAGAAAGAGAGAGAGGGATAAATAGAGTAAGAGAATGTAGAAGGCAGAGAGAAGAGAGAAGGAGAGATAGAAGAAAGGAGGGGGAGTGGGGAATGTTTATTTTATACGTTGTAAGGAATTAGAAATTGTTAACTAGTGTAGATTCAACTTATGGTGTTCTTTGCTCGATGCAGGTCACATTTGTAAACCATGACTTTTAACTATTTTCTTACAGCTGGCAAACCTTGGATCAAACTTCCACCAGTTCATCCTAACCAGATCACTACTGGCAGACAAATTAAGAAGTTTTTGACTGGAAGACTCGATGCTCCGGTAATTTGAATTTAAAAGCTTTAAGATTTTTTTTTTTTTAAAGAGAAAAGAGAATGATACAATTTAGGCCTAAATAAAGAAATTTGTTCTAATTTTTTTGGGGGGTGTTTGTTGTTGTTTTTTTGGGGGGAGGGGAAGGGGGGGGCGAGGTGGTTGTTGTTGTTTTTAGGGGGGAGAGTTAGCCTTAACTGTGTAATTTTGGGGAATTGATTGTTGTTATTATTATTATTGTTGTCATTATTTATTTATTTTTAATTATTATTATTACTATTATTATTATTATTATTATTATTATTATTATTATTATTATTTTTATTATTATTATTATTAT
>JASKDV010119081.1:0-14347 GCA_032466395.1 Aegires albopunctatus | reverse complement strand
GAGAGAGAGAGAGAGAGAGAGAGAGAGAGAGATTCTTTAACCGGTGTCATCTGTTCCACATCAACGCCTTCTCGTTTCCAACATCGTAATCATTATTTACCATTGTGTTAGAATTTCATCCAAAGGAAAATCTCAGTAGTGCGTTTCAGATAATTGCATAAATTCAATTTCTTTAAAACATTTTACTTGTATCCTCTTTTTACCACCCTGCCTCTCCCTCTTTCCTTTCTCTCTTTCACATGACACACACACACGCACTCTCATAATATTACACACAAACACCATACCGACAAACCAAACTAATTCTCTACCATACCCTACTATCTTATTTTTTAATTTTTCTCTCCCCACGTCTCCAGATACATCTAGAGATTCAAGGAATAATTGTCTGAACTTCATCGGCCTTGCTTACGAGTAAACTCAACGTTTCCACGAGCAATCATATTTCTTGACATGAAAAGTAAAAATCTTGACTTTCCCGTGCTACGCACCCATTTCAATGTAGCATTTTGGGTCTAATCGGACGAATCCATCTTAAACAACGTTTCAACAATACAACACATAGGAGGCAGCACCAGTTCTCTATGACTATGGATAACCCTCAGACAGATTCCCCTAACGGGGACACATCTCCTTGCCCAAGAGAAGAATCAAATAGTAGTATCAAAGACCAAATGAGTCAGGAGACTGAAGTAATGGAAATTGATTTGAGCCAAGCAAAACGCATGAACAAAGACAATGGTGATAAAGAGATAGGGCATGAACAATTAAACGAGGACGACGAAGGCGGCGATGAACCTGATGCCATGACCACATCACAGCAAGACTTAGATAAACTCAAAGACTTTGCCAGTGATAAACTCAAAGACTTTGCCAGTGAGAAAAAGAAAATGCTCAACGGTTACACAGCAGTTGGTGTCAGCGATGAGGAAGACATGGACGAGGATGATCGTTTAGTCATCGATGATATGGGCGAGAAAGCTTTATCAAAATCAGGCCAGATGCAAGATCGAGTCTTCTCCTGTCCAAAATGCGATGTGGTAACTATCAGTGCTAAAGCCTATTTGTATCACTTGGACACTGTACACAGAGCAAAGAGCAATGCCAAAAATGATCACAGTTTTGATTTTACTGATTCCCCACAATCATCAACTCCATTGAATAGAACACAAGACAGTAGTGACTATCTAAACTTATCTATTCCTCTGACAGATCAGAGTTCCTCCATGGCCGTTGACAATGGCGAGAATGGTGAAATTGAAACAAAAGATTCTAGTCTATTATCCATGAACTTAAGTTCCCACTCTTCATCACTACCAATGACCATTACCACTGACAACATAGACAAAATATTTGATGATGACAAAAAGAAGAAGAAAAAAACGCGACAAGAAGTCGATCCTGGAAAATATTTTGAGGCTGTGGACAGTAGTGGCACCAAGTATGCGTGCTCTCAGTGTGGAAATATTTACAAGTGGCGAAAAAGCTTGAATAAGCATTGGAAAGAAAAACATCTCCTTGATCCTTTGGTAGAGGTAGCCAGTCCTCCCGGAATGCTGGAATTATTGAAATCGGGAAAGTACACACAGTTGGGATCACGTCGTATTTACGACAACACATTCCTGGCCACCATAAAAACTCAGAAGGATGACAATGGCTCACATCGATCAACCCCTAACAGCATATCTAACTCCCCATCACCACCTTCATATTTAAACTCATCGCAGATACTTAGCTCAAACGCTGCTGCTGCCAGATTGGTAGCTTCTATGGCATCGACTATCCCTCCAAAAATGATTGGTCCATTCGTAGCAAATGGAACCCAACCCGTCTTTCCAGGCATGGGTCTGGCAGTACCCCATCTGCCAATGCAAAATGGCTTTGAAACTGTTAGTAAGGAGAGTGCACTCGATCTCACAAGAGACAGTAAAACTGAAAATGGTTACTCCTCCTTTTCCTCCTGTGGTGGAAACCAAGATTTGAGTACATCTGGTGATCAAGATCAACCACTTGATTTCTCTAAGAAGAAAGAGGATACCCACAAGGCGATTAAACACGAAAAATTATGGGAAGAGATGAACACTGCCATGAAGCCTTCTCAAGGAGTTAACCGATATATACCCAAAGTACACAGATGTTCAAAATGTGATTTCACTAGTACCTCTGAAAGTGATTTTGCTGCGCACACGGGCTCTCACTATAATAAACGTATTGTAAAATGCTTCGAATGTAAAACTCAACTGAACTCAATGGAAGAACTTAATAGCCACTTTTCAAAAGATCATAATAGAAAGTTGACCGAGTACAAAGAGGCCATTAAAAAAATTCCCCATGGATTGCAACAAACATACCACCTTTTAAAAATGGACCTTCAATCTATAGGAGAATTAAACAATCAAGACATAGGCTCATCTGAATCAAAAAGCCTTAAGTGCAAGAAGTGTGATTTTGAAGCCAAATGGCCTGCTGAACTACAAAAACATGCAGTCTCACATTCTGAAGAGAGACCGTATATTTGCATGGTGTGTGGTTCAACATATAAGTGGAAATGGGATCTAGTCAAACATTTTCAGAAAAGTCATCCTATCCTCCCAAATCCCTATCGAAGAAATGACAAAAGGGACACACCTGAAGGCAGCTCAGAGGAAGATGCTGAAGAGGAACCAGAGGCAAAGAAACCAAAGCTTTTAGGCGGGGACACGACTCTTGAAAACCTTTATAATGCAGATGATGCCATCAGCGTGGAAGGTATCATTGCTGCCACTCAAGCTGGGCAAAGATTTGTCTCAAGTCAACCAAACTTATTAGACAATGACCCTTCACTGGAACAGAGCCTTGCTTTTATGAGAAATTTTCCTCTTGTTGGAGTAGGGGCTATGAGTCCAGAATTGGCGGCAAGACACTCCAAGGCCCAAAAGTTATTGCAAGATGCAGTCAAGAATAGTCAAAGTGGTAGTGGAAAGAAATCTACAATGGGCAACAACCTTTGCACTAGCCCTGGGCCGTCTACATCTACCAGTAAAAATGAACCACTGCCTTACAAATGTACAATGTGTAACTATCATGCACGTTGGCCTTCTGAGGTAACGCAACACATGAAGAATCACTCAGATTGCAAACCATATCTCTGCCCTAGATGTGATTATAGGAGCAAATGGAAGTGGGACGTTGTAAAACATTTGAAACGCTGTGGTGGAGGCACAATCAACGATGTAATTGACACGACTAAAATAAAGAAGAAAAACAGCTCCAATTGTGGCCCTCCCAACGCCATTGTCAGTCAGCAGGGTAGAGTAAAGAGAATGACTCCCCAGCATTTGTCGCTCACCTCCTCTGAAGAGGATGGGGAACATGGTAATAATGGTATTTATGATGCATACGCTACCAACATGGATGAATCTGGCGCTTATATGACAATGAATGAAATGGACAATAACGATGAGATGAGTCAAAACTCTGATGAAAATAGACAATCAAGTGACTCGGACTTGATAGACTTGACAACATCGAACAGCAACAATGATGAGAACAGAACAAACAACAGTTACTCAAGTGGCCAATTAGGCATGGGAGCCTGCAATTTTTCTGTTTCGTTGCCATCTTCAAGTCATTCTAGCCCATCTGATTCTACTGCCAGTGTTTCTGGTATCTCAAGTCAAGCACTCGCTTGTGTAGCTTCAACAAGTAGCTCCAGTCTAAGACAAAATAGCTCTGGTGAGATATGGAACTGCCCTCACTGTTCCTTCAGTACACAGAGTCAGGCAGAACTGAAACGTCACTCAGGTCTTCACAAAGACGACAAGCCTTTTAAGTGTGATGAATGCCACTATTCGACTCGCTGGGCGTGTGATTTGAAAAAACACAGAAAAAGCTATGATCACTACCCTAAAAGGAGCAACCCTTTGATGAACAATAACAACAGAGAAACATCAAAGAACATGGCAGAACAGAAGCAGAAGTCGGATGAGAAATCTAGGCCCATTGAGAATAAAGCTAGGTTCAAATGCTTTCAGTGTTCTGCATACTTCATGTCTCTGCAAGAACTTATGGACCACAGGAAATCACTTCACTCGGACAAAAATCAATCCAGTGATTCATCAATCACTGAGACGATAAAAAATCATGAGATTGATGCGGCAAGAATAAAGCACCCTAGAAAGCAAATCAAACAATTGTCATGCTCCAAATGCCCATTTCTGTGTAAGAATCGACAGACCATGGATCAGCACATGGAGGAACATGAGCAAATGGAGAAAAATGCCCTCCACTGCTTTTACTGCTCCTCTCAATTCAAGGACAAAGAGATGCTGCTCGATCACATCATCACCCATCCAGCTTTTAATCCCAAAGAATGGGAGACCTTTTTTATGATCAGTGAAGAAGAGGAGCCACAACAGATAGACAAAAATACTGAAGATCTATCAGAGGAGAACAAAGAAAAAAGTCCATCACGGCCTTCTGCCAATACTGAGAAAAAAGAGACCAGCTCTAAAAGCTCTGATGATGCCGCTACTCAAGCAAGGATCCAACAGATTCTTAATGAGATCCCAAAACAAAAAAGTGTCATGGAACAATCAACATCAATGGGTTTTAACAAATTCAAATGTGAATGGTGCCCTGCAGAATTCATCAATCTCACCTCTGTCTACAAACATGCCAGCCAAGCCCATCCCATTCAACTGAAAGAACAAGACAATAACATGTCTCAGGCTTATGCCAACTTGCAGCAAAGCAAATCTCATGAGTCCCATAACAAAGCAAAGAACGAAACTGGAGAAGCTCTCCAAATGTTGAAGCAGCAAATCGCAGAGAAACGAAACCAGCAGCTGACACAAAAGCTCTGCCATATGGTCAGCAACAATTATAAGCTTCAGGAAGTTTTGAATAAAAGAATGGAGGAAGACCGACAGGGAGGGAAAAAATTTCAATGCGACCGATGCAATTTTTCAACCCCCAGCCTCCAAACATTCCAAAGGCACTATGAACTTCATGGAAGCAAAATGTCATCTCAGTGCTGGTTTTGTGATTACTGCGTAGACCGCATGGACTTGCTCTACCAACATATGAAGATATCCCACACCAGAAAATGGAAAGCTCTTAGCCAGGACCCCAAATATGCCAGTCAGATCCAAAGAATGAACCTTGCTTTTGGTCACTCTTCTCCACCTGGAAACAATAATGACAGTCCACCTGGACCTTCCCCATCAAATATTTCAAGCGATGGGCTAGCCATGGATCTTAGCTCAAAACGATCAAGCACTGACATTAACCATGACATTGAATATGTCACACGGCAACAGTACACTTGGAGTGGCATACCGGTAAATGTTGTACCAGGGGACAATACTCTAAACTTTGTCTGCCCAATTTGCTCTTTCACAGATGCATCCATCGGAAACACTTGCACGCATGTAATGCAGAGCCACAGTGCAATGTCCAAATTTAATTGCAAGCGATGCAATTTCTCTGATGACAATATTCACATCATGTCTGACCACTGCAAGACCTCCCACCCTGTCTCAGAGCGCATTGTTGAAGTTCTTGACTTTAAACAGCTCAATTTCACAGACTTCCAAATGGTTCAGCTTAATGCTATGAAGGAAAAAATCCCATCCACATACGTCAACACTATGAACAATATCAAAAAATCATCTACCGGAAGATCAGGCAATAAAGAAACCGTGACCAAATACTTAGCTTGTCCTTTTTGTCCATTCCAGTCTCCAACAAGAGTAGATTTGAAGCAGCATATCTTGCACCACAATTCAGATTCTCGCTTCCGTTGTGAACAATGCGACTTCAGCGTGGATTCTCCCTCCATCATGTCTGACCATGTGAAAGTTCACACGCCTGATTACATGGTTGAAGACAAAATGATCATCAAGTCGGAAAGTAGCATCAAGTTGGAAAAAAAAGATACTCACAGCCACAATGACCGAGGGCTAAAATCAAGCCCATCAACACCTTCTCGAGATTTGGAGGCTAATTCTAATTGTGGTGACATCACTAAATCAACATCACCAAAATCAAAAACTTCAGGCCGTATTCGTTACCGTTGTTCAGTATGCCCATATCACACCACTTGCAAAAGCAACATTTTCAAGCACAAAAGGCAACATTTAATCCCAAAAAGATACAAATGCCCAAAATGCTCCTACAGTGCTGCCCGTGCGGTCCTCTTGAGAAACCATATCGAATCTCACAGCATCCCCGTGGAAGATGACAGCTACTTTCATGATGTTTTCTATGACCCACTCAGCTCTTCCAATGAAAAAATTGAGGATGGAGATGATGCTGAAAATGAGTATGTTGATGATGAAAGCAGCAACTCTGACGATCTTGAAAATGAAATGGACAACAAAGCTATTGCTGATTTAGAAGCTAAAGACATCTTGGAAGCTGAAGCAGCTTACAAAGCGTCAATGCAAATAGAAGAAGCATCGAATGGTGATAATGCCTTTGACAAACAGTTCCGTAAAGAAAAATGCCATCATTGTCCTTTCAGCAGTAATTCAGCTTACGAGTTTCGTAAGCATCTCAATTTCCATGGGACCCAGGAAAGATACAAATGTGATCACTGTAATTACAGTATTGATAGGCTCAATTTGCTCACTCAGCATCGTAAACTCCATGTTGATGAGCCCAAGTTCAATCTCAACCCACCTGCATCTGACCTCCTCAACACAAGCTTTATCCTTCAGCAACAATTGGGAAGCACTTCAGGGGACAGAGAAATGGAAAACAACCACTTGTCTCAATATACATGTCTTTATTGCCCCTATAAAGTTTCATGTGAGAAATCCTATGAAATTCACACCACCAGCCATGGACAGCGAAGACGCTACATCTGTGATTACTGTGACTGGAGTGCTGATCGCTTTGCTCTTCTAAGTCATCATCGCAAAGTTCATGAGGGTGAACCTTCTCATGATGCCATTCTGGATGACAAAAAGTTTTTGAACCAGGAGTTTGATGATGGAACCTCTGGAGAGTTTGAAGCCAAATTCATGGAGATTCCAAACATGGACAAGCCCATCAAAGAGGGAGAGGGTGAGAGCGCCAAGTCTCCTCCCTTCAAATTAACTGTAATAAAAAAGAGCTATCCCTGCAACCTCTGCCCCTACAAAACAAACTCTAAGAGCAGCTATCACTACCACAAAAGCTTGCATGGTGGTGATGCAGATTTTCCATGTGACAAGTGTAACTTTGCTGCTCCCAACCGTGGTGTCCTGCAGCAACATATTTTGTTGCACTCTGCGTCCATTGGTTTGGATTCCTCTTATCAGTCATGCTCTCGATCCGTCTTGCATAGTGACCAAAATGAAGGGGAAGAGTCGATGGCAACCGAAAATGAGCTTTCCATAAGTGGTAAAGTTCAGGACAAATCATCAAGTGCAAAGACTCAGCAGTCTGAATTGACATGTGAACGGTGCCCCTTCACTGCATCGTCCCCTGATGCTCTCACCGATCACATGAAGTGCCATAGCATTCAGGAACAGTTAGTGTGTCCCTATTGTGACTTTGGTGCCATGTCAAGGGAGATCATGTTCCCTCACATACAAATTCATTTCCCAGGAACCAAACTTGATTCTAGTGCAATGGAGCGCATGTTGGAAGAACATGCAGGAAAATGCAATAATAATAATAACAACAACAACAATAACAACAATAAAGTAAACAGCAACAAGAATGCTCAAAGTTCCGTGAATGCTCCAAAGAACTCTGCTCCTGTCAAAAATACTCATGAGGGTTCTTCAGTCAAGGAAAGCCAAGTCATAAAAACAAAGATCTACGTCTGCCAGTATTGCGAACGGGAATTTGAAGCCAAATCCTTGATGATTCAACATGAAAAGCAGCACTTGGTTGGTGGAAGTCATTTGGAATGAAGTTAAAAAAACAAAAAACAAAACCTTGTATTGAGCCTAGAGAGAGAGGCATTGAACTTGCCTGTGTCACTGTGTCCAAATTGACAGCTAGTTTATCTAACTAAAATCCCCAATCGTAATGTGTTTTGCCTTCAAAACAATGTTGCTGCTGTGTTGTTAGCTTATGAAATTATATAAATTTCTTGTGGCCTTCTTATCACTAGTGTCTTGACCTCTCCATATATAATCTATGTGCTTTTGCACAAAATTTCATTCCATTTTACTTCTTTAATTATTTCTTGCTCATTCCACTAAGACACCATTTACCATTTTCATATCCTGACTGCTGTTTGTAAAATTTTTTTCCCTTTTGTATATAATGTAAAAAGTAAATTTTTATCAATTATTAACATTCCTTCAAACCAACTTGCTATATCACTATTATAGTAGGCTTACTATAATTTTAGATTGCTATAGGTTGAGAACTCAATTGATGACATTTTATCAGGGAAATATAATCATGTACTTTATTCTACTTAGCCTAAGAATCTAGAACTATGTAAATTAGTGGAACCATTTTTCTTTCTTATTTTATCTCACTGTTTTAAAAAAAAAAAAAAAAAAAGAAAAAAAAAAGATAATGTATATAATATTATTTTTGTAAATATGTCAGGTAAATTTCTTCTATTCTTGTACATTTTTTAATCCATTACTAATGATACCAATCATTTCTATAGCAATCAATGATCATAGTGAGTGAAACCTCTTGATCTGTAAAAGTATTAACAGTAAGGATTTTAGGATACTCAACAGTAGTTTTTAAATGAATTCAAAGTTTTGAGTTTAATTTTTCAGTCCAGTCTTTGATTCTTTCGGTCTCTTTTTCTAAAATTCTAGTTTTTTGCTTATCATTCATTCTTAATTTGGATAACTTGAGAAGCACATTAGCTTGACATATCTACGTAGACAATTATCTTGAAATTTCAGTGACCATGATATAATGATTTGTTGTATTTTTGATTTATTGTAATTTTTTCGCTTACGTTTTTATAATTCCTCTATTTCTATGTCTTTATTTTATTAACTAAATGTATCGTATTTTTATTGATTAGCATCACTTCTGTTAATGGTGAGATTTCAGCCATGCTAGATAATATAATTCTTGCCAATGTGAAGATAGGATGAAATTAATAGAAAGTCATAGTCAGTGAATCAACAAACTATCGGTTTTTTATAATATATCTTTGCTATGTGTTCTTCCTCTGTAAATAATATATATATAATATTAATCCTTACATTTTTCTCAAGTCAGTTATTCGTAATCTTCTGGATTCTGGTCAATTTTTGAAATATTATTGCTTGCAAAATGTAAAAACTTATAAATATAAATATTATGAATGTGTTCAAAAGCCTGATCATATTTTATCGCTTTGACTTTGTAAAGAAATTACGAGAGAAGAATTAACCCAAGCAATATATATACATGTCCAGGGTTGCTTTTTTACCCTTTTTTTTAAAATTTTTTTTTTTTTTTCATTCTTTTTACTTTAAGGCATTGACATTGTTTCTATAAAAAGGGTGCCTTATATTGTACACATGTATTTTAATACAGAGTGGATTGGCTAGTCATCTGGTGCAATTTGCATACACTGACCACTTGTGTCAAATCCTTTCTTGCATTCTATTTTTTGATGTAATTATATTTATTGCAATTATGATTTACCCTGCTTTTAGGCCTACATCACTTTTATCCCAAGATTTTCTTTCCTCTTTAACTCCATTTCATTTCTGGCTTTTAAAAAAAATAGAAATAAATGTCACTTTAATCTAAAAGTAAGTCAGTATCATTATTATTTTAAATACTTTAAGGAAAGATTTTCTTGCTTGAGCCTGTTTTATCTTTCCTTCTACATAGAAGAGCATAAATTGATGACAAATGTTATGAAATGTCTTTCTTGAGAGTCATAATATCAATACGATGAGGCCTTAGACAATAATGTTTTAAAACTATATCTGTATTTATCATTATTACTTTCATGATTACCAAAGTGAAAGAAGCATTTTTCAATTGATAAATTTGTTTTCTTTCAGTTTCTTTCATCTTTACTATTGTTATCAACACAGCATTATTGTAGCATACAAACCATAGCCCAATTAATACTACTACTGTTAATTATTATTCCATATATTTTATCTTCAACATTCTCCCAGTGCCTTAAACCCATTATAGGCAATTCAGCAAATCTTGTCTTCCAACTTGTAACATAAAAGATGCTCTGACATCTCTTTATAATTCAATGTAAAATAATATTTCTATCATAAATTTAATGTAACCATATATATGTATGTATATATTTTGTAAAGCATTATCATTTTTTCTTTTTATGTCAATATTGCATTTAAAATGGCAGTGCTTCCATTTCATTTCCTTGCCTTATTTTAGAAACTTGTATATGATCTCTGTGCCTAAAGAAACAATGAGAACTCAAATGTCATATTATAATGCAATATTGCCATGTCATAACAATTGCAATTATGGATAGCTGAGTTGCTGAGTGCGTGTGTATTTCAAATTTATGTATTATGGGAGTTCGAGTAAGAATGTGAAACACTTTTTAATTTGAGGGTCTTAATATTTGAGCTTCTGTTTATGTTACAAATTAGATGGAAGTTTTAAAGGCTTAATATGGGAAGGAAGGATATCATTAGCATTCACTCATTGGAAAGAAATGTTTGCGTTGAGATTATTGCGACAATTTGAGTTTATTTTCTCAACTGTAATGCCCGCTAGTTTTACTTGACATGATAGCACAGCTATAGCTTCAATGTCATGAAATTATTAGCCCATTTGGCGCTGGTTTCAATTAATTTTCAGTATTTGATTGATGAGCAAAATGTATGAATAAGAATTACATGTGTATATTTGAATGATGTGTGTTGAACATTGTTGTGATTTAATGCATGATGTAGGAGGATGTCTGTATAATGTATCGGTGGAAAATGAACTTTTAGATTTTGTTGTTGACATTCCAAATGCATTTGAGCACAGTAAAGATTTTCTTCAACTGCTTCTGCTAGGAATTCTTGCCCTTTGACTTGTTTTTTTTTTTTTGTGGACATTGAAGTGCCTTTTCTCCATCGTATTTTCTTTCATCATAATAACAGTATAATATTGATTTCGTTTTAAATTGTTGCTTGTACATAAACTAACAACTGCTAAAACTATAACTGAAAAATATACACAATATCCACTGCTGTTATTGTAATATTTTGTTGAAATTGCTCAGTGCTCTTGCTCTTTTCTAGCCCTCACCATTTTTTCTTTTTTTAAGTTGATGCAGTTCAAATACTAAGTCATTAAAAAGTGATTAGTGGTGCTGGTTTAAATTTGTGTAATAATTATCAAACATATAATTATAATAATACCTTATATTTTTCTTATGTTTTCACTTGCCTTAAATCTTCCTCCCCTATCTCCTCTTATTTCTTCCCAACTTCCAATCTATTGATTATTGATTATTTTCACAAGATGCCTTTTTCCCTTGCCTCCTAATGGAATGGTACTCATTTCATTAATTTTGTATTATATTTTCTGCATCGACAAACATTTTAGACAAATGAAATTAAAATGGCATGCTGGTGAAATCACCATATTTATATTTTGAATGGGTAAAGAGCTAGAACTCAATGTCAATGAATGAGACGCAATGCGATGAAATTATTAAATGGCTTGACCGTAGCGTGTTTTTGAATGAATATTTAAGGATGATTGGACTACGAATAAATTATAAAGCTATAACTTCTCTGCCTCATTCATCATGTACTGCTATACTGCTGGAATTTTGTAAATTCTAGTTATAATGTATTTTTTTGTTAAATAGCATCATAATTCTTTTATTTCCATTGTTGTTGTAAGGGATTCCTAGAAGGGTCAAAAGTTTTTGACATCCTTTACATTCCCCTTGATATTTTCCATTATCATAGATGCATATCTTTTTATTTCACTTTTAAAAAACTAATTTAATTGGGTAGATATTGAATATAATGTTTATTTATACTTAGTTTTGATCATTAAGACAAAACCTTTAGGTATGTTTTCTTCATTTATTTTCACATATCAGCTGTCTTACTTAAAGACATTCCACTGTCAATCATTCCTCTACAATTTTACATTCAATCTTGTATTTTTATATTTTATTCTCATCTCTGATTAATTTTAAAATTTCTAAGTTCACATTCCAAGGGAGATCACTCATTAAAAAAATTGTTTAGCTTGAAAATGTTAATCAAAATATTGAAGAAGCAAATTGTAACAATTCACATTCCTATTAGCATGCAATGGATAGCTCTAAAGCTGCTATTAAAATGTTATGTAAACATGACATTTTCTTAAACTTTCAATATTATAAGGTAAGAAACTACTTACTTAGAGTAAGAGCAGATCAATAAATTCAATAATACTATAGTAATTTGAAATTTAGATATTTAATTATAATTTGATTTATCTATGGTTTTGTTTTGTTTTTTATTTTTGATGTCTATAATTGTCATAATTAAATGCTGGGTACAATCCCATATTAATCCTATTTCTTCTTTTATGTGGATCTAGTTATTATTTATGAAAAGGAAAAAAACAATAACACCACACACAAAAAAAAAAAAAAAAAGAAGAAAGGAAAGTCATTGAATGGTGAAACCCTGACTTTCATTTAATTTATTTTCATTTTCCGTTGTTGTATCGGTATTCATTCATATTAATCATATGTCCCTTTTTCATTTTCATTGTTGTCATTTTGAATTTTTGTTTTGATTTTGAGATTATGATGTAATGGAGGATTATTATGAATAAAATTGGAATAAATTTGAAACAAACAATTGCTTTCATTCCTTACTGTTTATGTTGTTACTGTATTTCTTTTCAGAGTGCGTACCCTAACATGTGGTCGTCCTATTTTTTGTAGCCTATATTTTTTTGCAAAACTTGGATATTATGCACATCAGAAGTGGGTATAGCCTATCTTCTTTCTTATGTGAATGAGCCAGTGTTTCAAAAAATATTGGCCAAGAAAGGATGTGTTTACATCATTTTTGTACACACACATGTATATGTAATTATTTATTACTATATGATATAGATACTAGGTGGCATCATGGTAGACATTCATTTAGGCTGGTGATCGAAAGGTCCCAGGTTTGAATCCTGGTAGGGTGCCATGTTGAGTTCTTGGGAAAGGCTCCTTACATTACATACATTTCCTCACCATACTCATGTAAAATGCGTAGGCTACCTATAGGACTGGTAGAGTAAGATCTTGTCAGTATAGTATGCTGGAGGGAAACATTTTGGCTTTCATCAGGTCGCCCTCTGTGTCATGTATGACCCCAGGGGGTTGAGAAGGATTTTTGAATATAATGGCCTGCCAAAGAAACTCTGTGAAGCACATTGAGCACATTTAGTATTACATTACATGTACTGTACGGTACATGTAGTAGGAACGCGAAGAACGCTGTACTTTAAATTATGATTATTTTATTAGTATCTCTCCCCCCCCCCCCCATTTTGATTCTACATTCCCATTCGTGGAGACAACTTCACCACTCAAAACCTTTTCAACACATTGGGATTGGGAGCATACACTATCAATACTATCATCATACATACAGAGATTGTTGTTGTAGGCCTAGTCACTAGATCTAGTCCCATTTTTGTTTGCTTTTCTGCAGTCACCAAACAATGCTTTCTCATCCTTGAGACTTTCGCATGAGCTCAAAGTCAATGTCAAAGTGACCCAACAATTGGATTTGAACCCTCTCCCTACTCATTACAATATGTTCTGAAACTGAATAAGCAATAATATCAATAATTCCAGGGTTACCAGGAAACCCTCAGTTAACTGTCTTTTGGGTTTCAAAAACCCCCGGTCCTCTTTTGCGCCTCATACTCATGACTCATAGTCATAGTTGTCCTTCCATTGGCCTCTGAAATTAGATCTATTATTTTATATTATTATTATTTTTTAGTTTCTTTTCACAATGCCTCCCATTTCCATTTCCATATTACACAATGAAATGCATTCTTTCTTTGGGCTTTGTAGAGTTTTTGTCACTTCTCTACATCCAGCCTAAATGTGATAAACGTATGGATATTAACAAAAATGACATTTTATTATTAATAATAATATTAAGGAATTTAGTGACCTTATGGTGGTATCATTTAACTTATTACTACTCTCATACTAATAACACTTTTTAACAGCCTTTAATTGGATCCGGTAAATGACTAGTCAACCATCACTTTAGACTTTAGATAAAGATATATTATGGCAACGCCGAATAATTATATTATAATAAATAAGGCTGGTATTAAGTTGACACTTTCAAGAAAATCTAATATAACAACAGCACCAACAACAACAACAATAACAATAATAATAATAATAATAATAATAATAATAATAATAATAATAATAATAATAATAATA
>JASKDV010118970.1:10000-14348 GCA_032466395.1 Aegires albopunctatus | reverse complement strand
AGAGAGAGAGAGAGAGAGAGAGAGAGAGAGAGAGAGAGAGAGAGAGAGAGAGAGAGAGAGAGAGAGAGAGAGAAGATGAAGAAGACCTCAAGCCGTTTCCATCATGATGGCGGGTATGCATCGTAATGCCTGTGAACTATTTATAATATCTTTGGCTGGTACATTCTAATCTTAACATTTGCTTTGAATTTAGTGTATCTATCACATTGTATGTGATATAGTCCTAGTCCATTCCTTATCACATGCCTACCATAATGGAAAGATTTCAGGATACATTTTGGTTAAAGCATGGAAGAGCGAGCATTCTCCCCGGGGCATTTTGATCAGAGATGGAGGTTAAGGTTCACTGACCTATTTCTAGCAAAAAGCACATACCAGTTGGTACAGCACTAACGCCAGATTCCTATTCCTCGACAGTTCTTTGGTCCAGATTCCCTTTTTATTGCTGACTAGATATAACAGTAACTTATAGATTTGTTGGTGGACCCTTTGCTCCTAGTCTCATCCCGACGGATTCCCACTCAATTTCATCTGCCTCTTGACCTAACCTTTTGGGCAGCTGGACTCCAAGGGCTTCTTAGGGGATGTAAGAGAAGTCGATGCGTGTGTGAATAAGGATGTCTTTGCGTATGTTAGCGTATGCTCGTGTGTGGATGCATGGGTGTGTGTGTGCTTGTCTTTGGTCGTGAGTCAGCCCTGGTCCACTAAGAGCAATGAGGAAAATAGTTGTTGTTTTTCTCTCGTTTTCCAAAGCGACCGTTGTTAAGCTGCTAATAAATTCCAGTAGCTAATCGCTTAATTGGTGCGTCCTCTTAAAATGCATGCGTATCATTGAAGTCATAAAATAAAATAAACTATGATTCATTTCAATTTTTTTTTTGTTTGCTCTAAAGATAGAGAGCGGTGATACTTTTCGCAAATAATATGTCTGATGGGCAATTGCCAAAAAGGTTGCAGCGGGCGTTAAAACTGGTCGCAAACGCAAGCGACTTCCTGAGTCATCTATTTGTTTGTTTGCTTCGATAGCAAGCAAGTCTAACTTGTACTGCCTTTAAATTAGTATTGTTGTTTCATCGCAATATATACTTTAATATCAATGATGACTGAGATGTTTTTTATAGATAGAAACTAGATGTATTATTAACAACCGGTGCGTAGAAACTTTTTGAAATACCGTTGGAGATTGCCTCTGATGGATCTAAACCTGACTTCCCTCAAACCCATCCCACGTTGTGTTCGCCATTTTGCAATCCCTCCTACCCCCACCATCCCGGTGGCGACCAATATTTATCATTGGCGATATCAAAGGAATGTTCGTGATCACTTGGGTATTGAGTTGAAATGAATGGTGGTGGGGATTTCGAGGAGGGTGGAGGGCGTGGAACGCTAGAAAAATAACGGATTTGAATTATGCATGAAAGGGCTCGACTGAGTCCACTTGGTACGTGAGGCCCCACTCACGACTTTGAAACCGCGCGTTTTGTTGGTCCGGACATCGTAAACTGTACCGATAGAGTTGTCCCGTTGTTTTGCCATGATGTCAATTTCATAATTTGTCTTTACGTTTGGCCATCGATCTTCAGTGGCCGACGAAACGTGACCATTGGACAATCCGCTGTTTTTCATCAGAAATAACGCGAATGGTGAGGATAATACCCAAGTCGTTAATGTCAAACTATGACGAAAAACCCAAAAATCAATGGACGTTCACGAAAAGTTTGATGAGAATTAGATCTAATCGGCAATTTATGCAACGTTAAAAAGTGAATTACTACATCATCCAATTACGATACACGACGAATTCGATTACGCTACCATTCTGACGATAATTTTTCTCCCACTTCCCCTTTGGGTTGTTTATGGGTGGAATCGAAGGGAGAATTGTCGATACACTTGTTTAAACATTTATATTGGCGTTTTCATTATGCATAAACCTGATTAATCAAGCCACGTGGATCATTCGAGGGCAATGACAGTTTCCGATGTGAATATTTTTAAGCGTGGTTATACTCGAACTCACCAACATAGACTCATAACTAGATGTCTGAATTCAGGAACAGTAATGTTGGTCTTGAATCGAGCCTTCTATCCTTCGACATATCGATACTATTTTCAATGATTTAGATAATAACAATATTAATAATGGATGGCATTTAAACAGCGCACAGTCATCACGCAGTATGTATCAATCGCGTAACAACGAATTCTGCCCTATACTAGAGCGAGGGAGTAGATCTAGAATCTAGTAAGTAATACTAGGAATATAAGGTAAAATGGAAAGCCATAGTTGAATATTAATAGCATAAAAGAACAATAATGCATACATAATTCAACTAGAATATTGACAAAACAAGATACAGTCGACGTTGATTGAAGAAACTTTGTCCAGATAAACAAACAAACAAACAATTACAAATCTAAATGAAATCAGATACACCTTAAGTGTTATCTTTATTCCTTTGACCTATCTAACCTTAATGGTCTTTTATCTAAATGAAATCAGATATACTTTTGGTGTTATCTTTATTCCTTTGACCTATCTAACCTTAATGGTCTTTTGTCTAAATGAAATCAGATATACTTTTGGTGTTATCTTTATTCCTTTGACCTATCTAACCTTAATGGTCTTTTATCTAAATGAAAACAGATATACTTTTGGTGTAATCTTTATTCCTTTGACCTATCTAACCTTAATGGTCTTTTGTCTTGAAAAGAGTCCAAAATGTTGAACGTAAGTTACACTACTTTGGCTTTTCAATTGAAGGGGTCAGGACAACAACTAGGTCAAGTCTAATGGCGTCACTTTTAAGAAAATTGGCAACAAGTGTGGACTTAACCTTGATGTTACATAATCAGTTGCAAACACACATAAATGTATCTTGAAATATTGTATGTATAACCAATTTTTAACTTCAAGTAAGATTTATTTCTAAGTTTTAATTTCATTATATATTTGATTGTCGTCTTAATCATTACGTGTACATTTATTTATTTACTACTTATAGCGATGCATGAGATACATAAGATTTTTAAGGAATGTCCTAAATGTCACATCTTTGTCCCACTGTTTTTTATATTTTATTTTTGAATATTTTCTGATGTGATCAAAATGATGTGCCTTAAATGGACAATAAAGCATATATTGAATTGAATTGAAGAGGTGAGAACAACATGAAGGCCAAGTCCAATTTTTTCTATAACTAGAGTACTACCCAATTACCTACTGTTTAAAACGTGGGCTATCTATTTATATCAATGATGAAACAGTAAAGCTAAACCACGTGGAGTGCTCATCACAGTAATTTGATAATAATAAAAAAATATATAAAAAATTTTCCATGTTAAACATTTTACAATGAAAACTTATCACATGATCACATGATATAAGAAATATATTAATAATCTGATAAAAGAAGTAAATAAATTGAGAATCCAAGAGTCAAGAAGCCATTATTGACAAAACAAAAAGTAATAATCTATCAGACTATACCAGGTTCTAGAGCTACACCCTTTTCTCTAGATAGCTCAGCGAATAGCTATAAGCAGTGCTCCCAACCCCTGGAATAAAATCAGGGATCACACTCAGGAAATATTATTCAATATAAAAATGGCTAACATTCGATGAAACATACTTGTCAAATACGTGAATTCAATATATTACGATGTTTTTAAAAAAGGTAATTCAAAATTGAAGTATCTTAATTTTTTGTGAAATACATTCGCTGAATAAGCTATAACTAAGAAATCGCAAATGTTAATTTTTTTCTTTCGTATTTTTTTTTCTCATTTTGTTGCCGTTTTTATTGTTGTTGATGATGATGATGATGATGATGATGATGATAATGATGATGATCTTGTTGGAGAGTTTGCAAAGGTTTTTATATCCGGGGGTATGGAGATAGGGGTCCCTCCGGTTGTTCTTTTATATAGAGGACGGAAGGATCTTTCAATTGCTTTGTTTTCCGTAGTAACAATTCATGTACTTCAATACCGACATAATGTGAAGGAAGATATAAGATGAAAAGGAAGGGACAACCCCTGAAAATCAGGGAGAGTTGTAAACTGTGCTCGCTTGCACTTTATCTATTAAACTTAAGGCTAAAAATATTACACATATCAAGGTGGACGTATTGGGGCAGAGCCTGATTTATTTCGGATAACACGGTATTTAATGATAACAATATGCTGGTATCCATGGAAATGAACGATATAAATTCTTTTCGACTGGCGTCTACATGGAGGGATGCAAGGGAGATAACAATTTTAAAAAAACTGTGACGAATTCAAATTACATGACAAAAATCCCTGTGCGATGCAAAAGAAGGACTAATATTCATGTATTGATGGC
>JASKDV010118970.1:0-7500 GCA_032466395.1 Aegires albopunctatus | reverse complement strand
TTTGACTGCCTTCTGTTGAATTCTTTTCTATTTCCTCAATGTAAGTCCTATGGTGGGGGCCCCATTTCGAACTTATATACTCTAATCGGAGTTTTACAATAAATTATGATATATAACTATCCAGTTTGTTTCCTGATTGCCGTCATATGTTAATTTCTTCTAAGGAATGCGAGAGTTGAATTCGCCCTGCTGCATAATGTTTGCCATGCGATAGTTCCATTTTAATTCATTCGTAATGAATCGTTATTCCAAGATATTTGGCTTTGCTAACTTCCTCTTATAAGATATTGGGTATTGAATATCCGATTTGGACCGGTACCCATTTGATTGCTTATTGTTCGTTATTCTGATTCATTGATGAGAGGATCAAATAACAATGGAGCATTATTTCATTTTACTGAAGAAGGAATCAGTTAAGTAACGAACAAGAGGAGTTACAAGAATGCATCAAAAGAAATTCTTAGGTTTTAGTAGAATAATCTTGTTAAACTAAGCGTAAAACTTGAATTTAGCGCATGAATTTTATTACATTAAATGGGTTTGATGGGTGAAAACTTGCAAATTATTGCAACAACAAAAAATCATTTGTTTTTGTTGGGATTTTTTGTGGGTTTTTTTTTTGTTTTTTTGTTGCTCAAAATGAAATTATAAGTCCTTTTTCTTTTCATTTACCATCCTCTGAAAACAGAGTCCTAATCAATAATTTTTCAATGAAGGCTTAATAACACTCCTTCCACTCATTTGATTAATGTGAAATCTTCAGAGGCCATTTTTTAATGAAAATTTTGCACCCAATTAATCAAGATATAAATACAGATAACTGGCTAATTAAATTTCATCTATCTTTTTAAATGTTTGCAATAGTTTGGAAATGATTCCGATTATTATGCAGTAATTCACCTTTTTATGTTGGTGCCACTTTAAAGGCCCATAACTCTTAACATATTTCCGTTAGACGTAGGAAACCTAGCTCGTTGTTTAGAAATAGATTGCGTGTCAAATTTCAAAGCGCTGCCGAGATGTTAGAATTGGAACATTTTCAATTATTTGTTGGTTACATTCAAAATGGCGGCCGTTGCCGAAATAAATGGTAATATGTACTAAAATAAATGTAAATATGTACCAAATAAATGTAACTATGTACCAAATAACTGTAAATATGTACCAAATAAATGTAAATATGTAACAAATAAATGTAAAATATGTACCAAATAAATGTAAAATATGTACCAAATAAATGTAAATATGTACCAAATAAACGTAAAATATGTACCAAATAAATGTAAATATGTACCAAATAAATGTAAAATATGTACCAAATAAATGTAAATATGTACCAAATAAATGTACATATTTACAAAATAAATGTAAATATGTACCAAATTTAAAAAAAATTCAGCATCTATCAGCCATGTGCTATTGATATGTGATATTGAATTTGAAGTTTTCTCGTTGTTCATTGATTTAGTTATTTGACCCCTCAATCCCCTTAAACATTGTTTCCCTCTCTCTTTATTTTCTTTCTTTTCAAAATCAGCACTCTCCCCAACTCTACCATCTATAGTCTGTCCTCTCTAATCCGAATACCTTCGTTCCCAGCAATTTGTTCGGAATACAGAATTTTCCGGATTAGGGAAGATTATGAAATAAATGTAATAAGAAAAAGATTTGTTCCCAGAAAATGGTTCGGATCACAGTGGGATTCGGATGACAGAAGTCCGGATTAGAGAGAGCAGAATGTAATAGCAATTCAAATTGTGTAATCATCGTGGATGATAATATAATAATCAGATGATGAGTGAGTGGGTCGGGTGAGGGGTGGGAGTACATAGCGTGCTGCCTCTTTTATTCCTCCGGAGGATGGAAAAGTTTTGTATTGTTATGTTTCGTTTCAATGGTATTTCCTTCTTCTTATAGCAAGTGCCAAATTAAACATTTATCCGTTCCTTCAAGTCAAAAGGCCAAAGAGATAGGATAAAGGGAGGTACAGGTATTTCTCCATCTGTCAAAAGTATTTGTTATTCGCATCTGAATGGTAAGAGGGTGGAGGAGTAAACCAACCTTTTAGTTTTCCGTTTTCTCTTTTTAGTATTATGTCTTTTTTATATTTCCACATTGTTAGAAAAGTTCTCTGAATGCATTCCTACCAAAAGTAAATTATAAGGCCTCCTTTTTTTAAAGAATAGAATTTACTTGCACTCTTGCCTGATTTATACAACCGCTACAAGTTAAGAAAATTGAGACAGAGAATTAAAGAACAAAGTTGAAGACCGCTTGACTGCATTTTTAGAATAATACGAAAGGCTACAATTCCAGGCCATACGGCGCTGCTTGAATACTTTTAACGATAGCTCTAATGTTAACAGATGGTTTGGCCCTGTTAAAAGAAGAGAGGACGAGTCTGAGGGTTTGAGGGTATTGGGAATGGCAATGGAAATATGGACAAAGAAGGAGAGCACGCCACAGGACAAGATGGAAAGACGGAGTCAGAAGTCGCTTGAGGGAGCTGGACCTGGAGGAGGACGACGCAATGGACCGGGAGACATAGAGAGGTGGACATCGACATAGCAACCCTACAGATTGTTGGACAGGAAGACATGGAGAGGTGGACATCGACATAGCAACCTTACCGATTGTTAGGCAGGCTGGAAGAAGGAGACTGATGTTAAAAGAAGGAACGCCGAAGTCACTAGCAACATAAGAATAAGACATGTAGCATTACAGAAACATGCATATGAACAGCGAAGATGTTACTGCCTTTGACGAAACAATAACACTCACCAGCTACAATGAAATCAAAGCAGACATCCGGGAAGTAAAGAAAATGGCACAAGACACAGAGCTCAGGAGAAAGAGGGAGACGTCATTCGAACATTAAAATGTATTTAAAAGCAGCAAAGTTGAATCCATAGTTTAGTGCAAGGCTCAGACTTAACCTGGAAAATGATAATCAACCGAACGACCCGTCAAGGTAAGCATGGATTTCAATCACAACAGTTTACGTTATTATGGTCCAACCAGTGAGCAATGTCGACAGCATTGACGGATTGGTATGCAAGTCTTGTTTTCTAGAAATGCCCGGATCATTCTGCCATTTAATGGTCGCGGTGTTAATGCGTCTTCGGGAATTGAAGAGCGTAAACCGCAACCCACGTGACATTTAGAGATTAGGCTTCCTGCAAGGTATGGGTGTATTCTTTTTCCAGAAAATAGAGGGATGAATATGGTCGCGGCGTAATCGGCTTTTTGATCCAGTGGCGTCACATGGGTAAAGCTGAGACGTGCATACGCGACTCATAATGAAGACGATAAAGCACCGTAGAATTTTGAGGTGGGGTTGAAGACCCACTGTTTCTATCCCATTACGGTCATATTCAAGGTTTGAAACCGCAACATACTTGACAGCCAGCTAGAGGTTAGGCTTGATGCTAAATGAATGTGGTTTTGGTAATAATGTTATGTTAAAGACGTTCACGGTATGAAACAACCACAATGATATTAAAATCATACAGAGATAAAAAAAAAATATATATAAAAAATCCCGGGATTTGCGGTTAGATGTTCCGCGTGCCTTCAATGCACGGAACCATTGGTTAAAATAAAAGCTCGACTTTGCCTTGAATTATTTACAACATACAAAAAATTATTTGGTACTGGCACATCATACTAATCTTAAAACTTAGTTATGGGCCTCTTGTTATACCTTATAGATCTAAGCGTAATGTGAATGGGACTACGAAATACAGACAGCAGCGCTACTTTGGACCAATTCTTATTATAAAACCTCGGAGCGTGGTGAAGATACTCGTTGTTGATAATAATAATATTATTAATATGGTCGCGCTCATCGAAGCACCACAGCTTATGTGACCGGAAGTTGGATCTAGGTTTATATTATATCGATGGAAGTAATCCACAGAAAAACTTTGGCAAGATATTTACGAAGAAAAGTAATTAAAAACTGAGAACATTTGGAGATGGAGGAGGGAATAAAACCCTTTGCGATGGTAACGAATCGCTTTGACCAAAATTAATTATTTCACATTATTTTTTAACATAATAATAAAAGGCCTCCGTCGGTCAGATCTGACCATGGGCTGCGCCTGGGTATTTTCAGGAAGTATGGTTGCCCAGGGACACTTCCTTTCCCTCGGATCTTGATTTTTCCTCTGAGTAGGAGAAGTTTGTAGGGTTGGGTTTTTTTTCTCTAAATCATACCATGGTAGGAATTCAATTTTTCCAGGGTGGCGGTCGGAATGGCCTGTTTTTATCGATTTTCAACCACCGAGGGTTCTTTTACTTGCGCAACGACACACGGGACCTCCGAATTTTATAATATATTATTGGGATAATTTCATTCACTGAATATTCAATGTCTGTAATTAATTATTACTTATTATGTAAGTGGTGAAATGGTAGATTACGTAGTTATAAATCATCAGTTTAGAAAGGGGTGTTGCTGTTGTATTGCAATTACCCATTTCCACTACCTTTGCGACCTCAGGGTGTTTTTTTTTTTTTTTTGTTTTTTTTTTCCACGATTGCCTTATAACCACCCAAGAGTTCTTTTACAAGAGTGTTGACACATTGGACCTACTAGATTATAATCCGTCTCCGATAGGACTTGGCGCTCATTTTATCCTATCAACTTAAGGATGGGGAACAGGAAAGACCCAGAAAACTCTAATTTCAAATTCAAGCATGCATAAATTTGAACCAGGGCCCTTTGACTTGAGAAATAAAGGATATAGTTAATCTACTATTATAATTTTGTAGAACAGGGGTAAAACACGAGTGGAATAACGAACGTAATTAAAAGGACGGAATTGTATAACGAATTGCACCAGGTGTACAGGACAGATTACACCCTCCAAGTACATTTACCACCAAGTACATTTACCACCAAGTACACCAAGGATTTATTTTATCCTTGGACCGTGTATATCCTAAGACACCTCCATTACCAATAGAACACATCGTCGCTACAACACTGCTGTAAGACATACGTTGCATGACACCGCGAAACTAATCCCTTCCTCTGATGTACTTGGTGGTGCTTGGGGATATCTTCTGTCCTAAGATAGAATATACTCGGGTATATTCTGTTCTGGTTCACCGGGATTATTTTGATATTGGTTTTTATTCTGCAGTTACTGATTTATCATTAAAAATCTTGGGGGGAGGGGGGGGTGTTTTTTTTTAAAAATAATTTATCGAAATAAAGGAAAGCTTATACGCTTCTGGCGGCTTAAACCAGCTTACAAGAAGGTTTCACACCCCTACCTAAGAGTTCAAAAAGGGCAAACGGGTTCTTTTAAAGGGAACATGTGGCGAACATGTAATAAATGTATCAACCAAGAGAGGCTGTCTGTTTAATGTCATCTTATGTAAACTTTGCAGTCCTTTGTTGAACTCAAGGCATGTTGGTGTACGTCACCAAATCGTGGTCAAAATACGTTCACACACCTGGCCAACAGTCGAGACAGCAGACACTTAAAAAGGGTTGCAATCGCCTTGAGTTAAACGTACATAGTAACGGACCCAATGATACTCAAGACCTAAGCTGCAAATCGTCCCTGACAATCCAGGGCATTCCCCCCATGTGGGGCATCATATCTTGCAGTCCCTCATTTGGAATTGAGAGGACCTTAAGTGTTAAAACCTCCAAAGAAGAAGAAGAAATGATCGTCTGCCGTTGGTGATCAAGATCAAAAACAACCTGGTGAAAATTTCCAAATTCAGACCTTAGACAAGAAATACAAGGTCAATCCAAGACAACAACTTTATTGCAATCACAAGCACCAAAGGTTAGAGATAATTTTCATACTGCACAAGATATGTAACAGACTGGAACAGCCTCCCAAAAGCCACTACATCCACGCTCACTTTGGATTCCTTCATAAACCCGTGTTCGATCCTTTCCTACAAGCATTAATACCACAACATACATGTGGTGCATATAACAGGAATGTCAGTAACTTCAAAGTGAAGGTCTAAATTATCCGGCAAATTCAGATTCAGACATTTGGGGATTAACAGCTATGCCTTATGGGTTTTGTTGTTGTTGTTTTTTTTGGGTTTTTTTGTTGTTGTTTTTCTATGTACACTTACAGTAAAATGATTTCTTCCTCATTTGTCTGCTTGTCTTAATTGTATGCACACTTCTTCACTAACAACTCTTTTGTAAATTACTAGTAATTGATTTGAATGTTCTCTGAGAAATCCCAGGTAGGAAATATCGAAGTCGTTGTTTAAATAATACATCGTAACCAATTCGGCTAAACCTTCGATCATTTTATTTGTTTGCCATAATGACAAATACAAGGATTTGACCCCAAGATGTTAGTCACCATTTTACCCTTGTCTTCTAAATAGAACAGTAAGCTTTATAGCCACCACATACTACGCAGTTCCCGTTCAGTTACTGCACAGTTCCATCTGATGATCACCGATTCAATCAGACTCCATTCAGAGCTAGACAGGCTAACGAAACCTCATTCTCATTTGAAACCATGTTGATCTTCGGTGTTCTGCGGTATGGGTAGTGTGTGGGCTCAACAACAAAAAAATAAACAGAAGGAGAACTGTACAGTAACTGCGCAGGCCCGATCTGTCACTTTAACCGCTAGTATGTGGTGGTCATAAGGCACTCGCCTGCCAAGCCACAAGCCTTGGTTCAAACCCTTGCGGTCTTGAATTTGAAACCAATTATCCTGGCTTTCTTCTGTCCCTTTCCTTAATTTGCTAGGATAAAATAAGGGGAAGTAAGTCATGTCGTAGTCCAACTACCATCTAGGGACCTCCCATGTGTAAAGTATACGCACATAAAAGAACCCTTATTCTTTATAGAGCAGCATCGGATAATACTGAGATCACCAAAAGAAAATAGAAATGGGTAAATTCAAAACAACAACTACACCAACACAACACCAACCCTAAGCTGCCCTTCTCTTAGATTTGTCAGAGTTGGCAGCCTTGCTTGCACAAGGCTAATCCACGTAACGCGACTCATCAGACCCGTCAAACGTCTAGCAAATATTGGTCCACATGCATGGTGATGTCTCCTGATGGGAATATGACGCTAACTGTATCAATTCAAGATAGAAGTGTGTGTGTGTCTGTGTATGTGAGAGAGAGTGTGCGTGTGTGTTTGTGCGTGTGTGAGTGTGTGTGCGTGTGTAGGGAGAAGAGAGAGAGAGAGATAAAAAGAAGGAGAAACAAGGTTCCCCAGAAAGTCCACAAAAACCCCTTACAACTCAAACCCACCACCCATTTTTTTGTTTTTTCCTCCATGTGCATGTCTCCTGGGGAACGAGTATCGAAAATCAGAGAGAAATAGGGGTATTACAGATGGAACATCAAACAGTCCGTGCAATTTATCCTTTCCTCGACATCTCTCCATATGCTTGCCTCCTGGTAAACAGAGAGAGAGAGAGAGAGAGAGAGAGAGAGAGAGAGAGAGAGAGAGAGAGAGAGAGAGAGAGAGAGGAGAGAGAGGGA
>JASKDV010118859.1:0-14349 GCA_032466395.1 Aegires albopunctatus | reverse complement strand
TAATAATAATAATAATAATAATAATAATAATAATAATAATAATAATAATAACAATAATAATAATAATAATGATAATATTAATAACAATAATGATAATAATAAATACAAATGCAAAACATCAGTTCCTTGTTGTTGCTTAGCTCTAATTAAACTCCATTTACCAACCTTAAACGAAGTTTAATAATCGACACCGGCATGATGTCCATGATGAATTTAGTATCGTAATTTTTGCTTCACAACTATGAAACCGGATTAAACTCCGGCTCAATAGGCCACACGGGCTGAGAACGTAATTTTCTCTCTAACGTTTATATTTCATAAGTTTCGATCTCGCAAACCCGTGTAAATTTACACACACACAAAACAAAACCCATCCACATCATTAATGCCCATATTTTTGTTTTATTTTTTTATTTTTTTATGGCATCATTTGAATGATGAACTATGATGTCTGGAAATTTTATTGGTTTTGTTAACTATATTGGGTTATTTTCAAAAAATAATAATGAACCGCTGTCTATTGAAATTCAATCAAAAATCGAAACTCTCTTTTTGAATAACCATGTAGTATGTTAAGCCTTGTATCGGTTTTGGTGGTGTTAGAACCTACGTTAAGTCAGTATTCTTTTCCGTGTGTCATTGTTTTAGGAGAAAACTGCTGGAGGTGTTGCATTATTTTATTTTTTTGGGTTTTGTTTTGTTTATTTTTTTGGTGTGAGAAGATCATTTCTTTTCAAAAGTGCAGAATACCAAGCAACCGTTCCTAGACTATAATAAGATTTGTCAAGACGCTTTCTTGTATCACAAACCAACTTGTATTGATGGAGACATTCACATCCATTTATTGGCCAATCAACGCGCTTGAGAGGATTCTTTCTTTGCCTGTCACCCACTAATAGCCAATGATAGCCAAGTTCTCGAACGATCGCTAGATGTCATAATAATGGTTCTTATAACAAAATTTGTATTTTCGCTCGTCTCAATTTGGCGTGATTGCATCATCTCAACGCGAATAACTTTGGTTGAAAAATTGTTTATTTAAATATCCCTCTTTTCATCAATCTATCCCGTGTCATGCTACATGGCGTTACCGATCATGTCCTTCTTTATTTCTTGATCGGGGATGTTCTCTTAGGTGATCGATGTTTTGCTCTCGTCCATGTTGAGAGTTCATCCACCATTAAACGCTCATTGTTGTCCTCCAGACCTTTTCCTGCAGATTTCCCGGTGATTGCTTTTCGTGAGTTAGAATCCATTGCTACCTGGAATACCAAACCCTCAAATTTCGCGGTAACCTCTCACTTTATTATGGACATCACCAATGTAAAAGACGACCCGCAGATATATTTGTTTTGGTACAGTCGCGATAACTGGAGCTATTCCGTCTGAAAATAATATTTTATACATTATCAAATTTACCTTAATCATCATTGACAACAATTTTATACGTGGTGAAAGTAACACAAGCAGCATCAAAGTGGTGGCAGAAGTAAAATTTGTTGCAGTAGTTACCCAATGACATGCCCGAGGAGGCTCGTTACAAATGTCACGCGGATAATATCTGTACGATGTAGTTAATGTTTTGTTTTTGCCTTCCTCTAATCACATTTACTCCTTGTTTCCATAAAAAAAACCTGCTACCGAAAATTGCTTATCTAGGCTTCTCTCCATCTCCACCAAAACCTTGTCTTTCTTTGTTTAGTGGCATGGTGGCTGAGCGGTTAAGCCGTTGGACTCTCATCTCATGCGAAAGGTCGCGGGTTGGAATCTCATTGGAGACACCGTGTTTAACTCTTGGGCAAGGTTATTAACACGAATTGCCAACGTTTGCGGCGCTATTCTTACGACTAACGCTCGGTGACAGTAAATACCAAAAGACAAATTTCCCTTCTGGGAAGAATAAGTGAAATTTTTTTAAAATCTAAAATATTCTTGGAACTATCACACATAAACTTCAGGGAAGAAAATCCCAACTGCTCTCAGCTATAATAGGCCGTCACTATAGTGTTATTCAGTTGTCCACCATTCACGGGGAGGGGTAAAACCAACATGGTCATGCATTTACATTACTTTCATTTCCTCCTGGCTTTCTTGTCTTTTCATTCTTTCTTTTTCTGGTGCTTTTTTTTCCCCTTTCGATTAGGACAAGATAACATCTTTCTTGCCCCTCCATCATTTCCTCTCTCTCCTTAAACACACCTACTTCAGAACAATTGACTAAGTGGAATGTCCTTCCTTCCGCAATCAATATCATGAGGAAGTCTCTCCCCTTCCTTCTCTGTCACTCTATCTCTCCCTCTCTCTCATACGTACTCTCTCTCTCTCTCTCTCTCTCTCTCTCTCTCTCTCACTCTCTCTCTCTCCCCTTTCTGCTCCCACCACCTCCACCCCCATCTTTCTATGAGCAGCATTCGAGTTCATAGTTAGCTCTCGTATAAAAAATCTCAATTACATAAAGATCATTCCTACTGGATCACGAATTGATTATACCCCTTATTGATTTGTATTCTTCACAGCATTTTGATCCTACGTGTCCACCCAACTGTCACGATTAATTGGTAAAGGAATGCTATGACCATTGAGAAATTGATATAGTTATATTACCCCTACCCAACCCCTTCTCTCTCTCCCTCTTTCTTTCTTATTTCCCTATCTCTCTCTCTCTCTCTCTCTCTCTCCTCTCCTCTCTTTCCCCCTCCCTCTCTCCCTCCATCCCCTCTCTCTATCCCTCTCTCTCTCTCTGTCTCTCTCTCTCTCTCTCTCTCTCTCTCTCTCTCTCTCTCTCTCTCTGTGAGAGATTGTTACAAGTGGCAAGAGGGAAAGTGATAAAAATACAGCTTTTGATGGACTCAAATGGGTTGGCTTGGCTTGAAATGGAAGATCGCGTATATAGATTATTGCGAATTGATGGGAAATCTTCCTTGATTATCTTCCTCTTCCTGGTCGACTCATTCTGCAAGAGCAGTTAGATATTCCTAAATTTAATCTTTAAAAAGAATAAAAGTATCTACAATTTACACTCTCGTCTTTATCTTAAAATCAATACATGGTACGCTGCCGTTTGACAAGTGATGCATGCATCTGTAAGCTAATGCAGGGATGTTAGTTTACAAAAAAGTTATTAAATAATTTCCCTGCACAATTTGTAGTTGCATTCTTGTCTTTTCACACTGTACAAAGGTCGAGACCACAAACTAAGATGGACACTTAGACCCTGAACAAATCGATAGCGCGATTATGAACAACGACCAATCTTGGGAAGAGGTGAGGTGGTCAGTCCTTAAAATGGGAAGATCATTCAAGAAATCGCATACAAAGCGCATTGGGTTTTTAGCAGATTCTTCTCCAAATAATTAAGCTCTTTTTCTATCGCTTTACATTTTTGGCATCTTAATTGTCATCGTGATGCGTTTTGATGCTCTATCATCATCGTGCTCACTTAATCCAAATTAAAAAATAATACTGGTCATCATTCTAATTTCGATTATTCAATAGAGGCTACCTCCTCCAATTGTGTGCTCTTGCCAGTGATTTGCTTTTTCAGTAAACAAATCTTCCGATTCGCTCTCTCTTGGGTGAATTATCGGTAGCTATACACAGTTCCTATCGACGATCATCAAATCTGCATCAGCTCGGTATCTACTAATAATTATGATGACTATTTCACTGTAGAAAAGCAAATATCCATCATAGTCGATAAGTTCATACTAGTTAGATATCGATATCTTCACACCAAACACTTCCATCAGTCGTATCGATCTTCATCATGCCATCATAATGGAACGCATGAATACGATTTCCTGCAATGGGTAGAGGGAGATTGGCCATCTCGGTCTATTCTAGAGTAATCGATTCCACGGAACAAGACACGCCTTTAAAAATGGGTTGATTACTTTCAGACGCCTTGGCTTGGATACAATATAATTTTTTCAATAATCGCCGAAGCCACAGCGACTCTCCAATAACGACTTAAGACTAACAGCGCTTAAAATACTCATTAAATATTAATCTGTTATTATCAACATTTTAAACCATTTATGATTGTATATTAGCAATAAATGCATGTCTGATCTAACATTATACATTGGGTATGGTTATTCTTGTACCATTATTTTCTTTGAAATGACACTCATGTTGAGTGAAGTTAAATTTTCATGTCTTGTGTCCGTTTAGACTCAAGGTCATCAATTTACTTTCTGTCGAAGCTAATTAGCCTCTTTTTCATGTCGTTGTCATTAACTCATAATGAATATTCACCATGCTCTAGTTTTCAATTTTTCAGTGTTCATGCGTTGTAAGCTGTTTTTGCTGGAAATCCACGATTGAGGTTGTGTAACAGTCAAAATCTCTAAGGCTATCTTCTTGCACACATGCAGTGGAAAATGAGAAACGTTGTAGTGAAAAATTCGAAGCTTGGTAAGCGTATGCGTGGAAAAAGAGTTAAATCATTTCCAACAGAAATCACCGAAACAAAATTGTTCAATGGTTTTGTTAAATATGACATTCGCTCTATAGTCGTCATGTGGTTCTGCAAAGATCGCTCTTTTTAATAATGCCTTGTTTTACACTTAATTTTGACCTTGAAGAACCATTTTAGCAAATCTCATCATTTTTTCTTTGTGTTGTCAGTCCCAAAATAACGATCATGGCAATAATTTCTAATATTCCTGATTTTCTTTCGACCTTCCGAAAATTATTTGCAAGTCGTGGTAGATTTGGAGTCTAGCATGCTTAATTCAATTTTCTTTTATATACCCAACCTGCGTTAACTTTTCAGCACATTGTTCTCCTTATCCTACTTTATAATCACCGAAGAAGATTTCTCAAACTCTTTACGAAAATGGATCGAGAATCTTGGGAAGGATACCCTGTTCAAAGTCACGCTCAACGAAGTCTTCTCAAATAATATAAGGATTCTACGAATTCCCAAATGTACACATTATCATTTTAGAATTTCTGAATTCATCCTTGTTTGTCTGGCACGAAACGACACCTGATATTTTTGTAATGTTTAATTACAACATTAGAAGGGCGAGAACCAGTTCGTAGAAACCTTTGACCCATTTTCCCGGAAATTGATGTCTATGTATTAAACGCCTAGGGGTAGTTTTTGATTTTACTGATATTAAGTTGCATGTATGCTCTAATGTCCTTCAAAATTAATGATGTTCTATCTCCCTTAAAAGCATAAAGTAGAGCCGTTGCAGTAGGAGTAGGAGTAGGAGCGCTTCATTCTAATGATCCATTAGTTTAATAGGAGATATTGTTTTATAGAGACGGTATTGGATAAAGACTGTATATCTGTGTCAAGGTGTGGTGCGTGCGTACTATGATATAATAAAAGGGAAAGTAAGGTAATGTGATCACGATAAATCAAGCTATTTTTATAGACATGTTCATACATCTAGTTTATAAAACCCAAGGTTATGAAGGATGATGCATATCTGTTAGCACGGCTGGAGTGCTACACTTTTCCTTAAATTCATCGTTAAAAATGTCCGCAAGAGCATAAATCATCTCATAATTATCTCCACTATTGTCCTTATCGGATCGTTCATCGTGATAACACTTTAATTCCCGTGCTGTTACATTATTAAAAAATAATTATTATATTCCAATGGTTGTTTTATTACAAAATGTGTTAAAAATGTCTGAAAATATAAGGTCATCGTGTTAAACATTGCGTTGCATTGTAAAATACGTTAATGATCTCTTATGGTGAGCACTTTACACTCATATGGTGAGCACTTAGTTCTAACGCTGTTTCAACGTCTTGTGGGTGCTTTCTCTCGACTCTCATCACAAGCAGTACACCTGCGAACCGGTGGAAATTTTTAACACACTGCGAAAACGATATACCTGCCAAAGATAGACCACGAGCAAGGCGTTCTGGGTTTTTGACTTAATGTCTTCGTTATTTTTCATTTCCGTTTGTTTTTATATTCTCCTTTACATTAACCTCCTTCAGTTCAGTATTTTCGTTCACTTTTTTTAGATTCCCGTATCTTGTTACTTAATCTGTAGATTTTACTCGTCCGGCTTGTGGTATAATTCCAATAATGAAAGTATAAAGTATAAGTCACACTTTTACAACGCGTTTAATATCCCAAGCTGTGCTAATAGCACTCCATGCTGACATTATACTTCCTTGACCCATCGCGACCAGAACTAGGACAACACTGACTTGCAACTTAATCTGTGCGAAAATAATATTAATAACGGAAAACGACGTTTTAAAACATCTGGGTATTTTTTACACGCGCTATTCGAATGATACACTTGGGATAGAGATGGTTTGTTTTGTTGTTGTTGTTTGTTTTGTTGTTGTTTTTTTTCTTTTTCTTCTTCTGTTTTTTGTTTTTTTATAAAGGTAAAATTACTATGGCCAAGGCGAGATTGGAATCCAGAACTTCTTCGGCCTTCTTATCTCTCTGCCATTAATTTTCATCTATGCAGAATGTCATTTACTTTCAACATGGCGCCAGTACATTAATGACTAATAAGTTGATGTCAAGATTATGAAAACAATCTAAATCCATGACTGATGGAAAACCCTTGTATTCGTCCCCCTTTCTGTGTTTATAAACTATTTTGACCTAGTAATATTTTGTGACCCATTAAAATCGATCGATTCTCTAAAGCCTATAGTTTTCGTTTTGTTTTCAAATAGCGCATATGGTGACGTCACTGTTCTGCAATTATTTATAGATATTTTATTGGATTCCGTGGCCTTTAAGAATCGCTGAAAATAGAAGCAATCAATGCCATAGAGGGGGGTGATTTCCGATACTCCTTAGGAGTGAGCTTGTTTCTTCTTGCCCCAGCCTATCCTCCTCCCTTATTTGATTGATGTATTCTATTTGTACGTCTGATGCTTGCTATTTTCACAAGAGTTTTACCCCGAGGCTTGTAGCCGTTGAAAGACGTGAGGAAGGAACCACGGGAGACAAGACTGACAGAAAGGAGGTAGCAGATGCGATGAGTGGGTCATATACCTTTATTATGTACTACGTACCGCGGCCTACCATTATACAGAGCAGGGTTTTTCGATAAGTAGTTTTTTTCTCCTTACATTTTTATTCAATGTAGGCCGAAAAATAACTAAATCTGGGAATTATAGGCTTTTATCTCAGCAGCAAGTGGAGACTCCCTCATCTTTACATGATTTAATTCCCAGTATACCATTCCAGTTCAATACTTCCTCAATTTTTATGGGGTGATTTAGTGTTGCTGGCTATTATTTAAACGCTTTCCTGAAAGAAAACAGATAAAGATAACATCTTTATCTGCTTTTATCTGCTGTTATTGTGTACCATTTTGCTGAATATGATCGCGGTGAGGGAAAACATGAGTAAAAATGTGTTTACAGGACTGAACTTACTTCCTGCTCGGCGAAAAGGGGAATAGAAGAGTGTCTTCGATTGCTAACCCACTTCACTTATCACTCGACCACTCTTTAGACTCTAGATGGAGATTTGGAGACATATTTCATAGCGATAACGACTCTGACGTCAAAACTCAAGAGCGCTGTGTTGAGGCGCGATGAATTCCATTGGTTTTGTAGTCTTAATTGTCATTGTAGCCATCTTTGTCTTTGGCAATTTATTTACAATGAACTTTTTCCTTTGAAATCGGTGAACTTGAATATCGATCCCGGTTGTGGTTGATGACGCGAAATTTAATCAATCAACCAATCGACGGACTGTATCGATCGATCCAACGATCACAACTTTAACCTTCATTCTTTTTGGACGTCGGTCTATTGTTGTCGAGATTATGCAAATGTCAAGTACCGGTATTGTTGTAGTCGTCTTGTTTGTAACATGGGTGTTAAATCACAAAGTACTGTATAAGCCTTTATCAGAGCTTCCGAGTGACCCCTCCCTGGAGTGACAGTCCCTCTGAAACGTCATTCGTTTCGCCTTCCGACCAAAAGTCAATGTTCCCTCCTTGCCCCCTTATTTTCAGTCAAGAAACTTTTCATCGGTATCGACCTATGATAGATGGTGTTGCAAATTAATGGTATCCACATGATTTTGATCTCTGCAATCCTATGCTAGTTTGTATCTTTATTCTTTTAATACCATCCGTGGATAATCGAATACGAAAATGACCTATTATTATTCTAGACGAAACATTTCAAGAAAACGAATTAGCGATTTCTTTTAATAAAACCCTGGGATATGGGCCATTTGTCCTTCATTAACTAATTGTCCCTGCCTCTCGCAATATGTCCTTCCCCAACCGTTGAACTTGGCAGCACTGCGTCACTATAAAGTTGGGCCTTCGACTCTTGTATAAATTTATATTTTATTTCAATTTTATTTTTTAAATTTATTTTTATTTTTATTTTTGGGGGGAACCCCCCTTCCCCCAAAAAATAAAAATAAAAATAAATTTAAAAAATAAAATTGAAATAAAATAAACCCCCCTGTATAATTGATGCTTTTTATAAAATTATCAATGGAGACTACATGTACAATGAAACTATGATTTTTTATGAAAGACGGTAGCGTCGATGGTTCAGTAGTTAAGTACCTGCCTTGAATATAAATTATTATGGTTCCCTGGCTCGATTCTGTTTGATGATTGTCCATGTGTTCAATCACGGAGAGTGTCGTATAATGCAATTGTGTCACTGACTTTACCATGGCGGTTTGATTTCCATTTCGTCAAAACAATAAAACAACAACAACAACAACAACAACAACAACAACATCAACGACAGCAATAGCAAAACAACAACTGTGATTAAACTCAAACTCAATGAGAAGCTTTTGTTATTATATAAATTTTGAATTTTCTCTATCAATAATATTATAATTTACTTCCAACATTTTTCGATTGAATATCCCCGTCCATTAGCTTCTTGCGCTCACTCTCGTTCACCTTGATTCATTCATCTATTTAGCTTACTTCCAATCCAACAATTTGCCACAGTTATATCAGGTTATTTCTCAACGACAACAAATCGATTCGTGTAAGACTAAGACAGCGACCATAATGGCATAATGGTCCAGGCGGTTTGGGGGGATCAATAGTTGCATGCTCGGGCCTGCATATCTTATCTACTTTCACTGACGTTTACTTCATTCGAAAAGAAATAAATGCTGGTTTTTTAAAATTCATGCATAGCATGACAGATCGTTTTGCAGTTGTTCTTTTATGGAATGAAGTCTGGATCATTCTGCATCTATGGTCGTAGCCTAACGTGATTCCTATCGTGGTTTTGTTGTTTGTTTGTTGTTGTTTTTTTTAATGCTCCAAATGTGAGACATCAGTTTGTAATGCTTTTTCTCTAGAAAATATTTCTTCTTTGTCATAAGTAAGTGGTTAAAAAGAACGCAAACCCATAATAAAATATAAATCAATATAATTATGATAAAAATAAAAACCAATGAATGAAAATGTAAAGCCATAAATGAAACTAGAGGAATGAACAAAAGGCAAGGGTAAATTAATAATGTTATCTCAAGATATCTTGATATCTCAAGAGGACCTTAAGGAAATTATCTTGAAATCTCATAAAAAATCAGGCACTGTTCATCGTCTTTCTGCCTCCCTACTTTTTGAATGTATAGATGAACTTCTTCCAACTTTTACTTCCATCATTAATAATTCGCTTGCTACTGACATAGTGTCCTCTAACTTCAAGGAAGCAGTAGTTCATCCTCTTTTTTAAAAAAAGTCTGTTCTTCATGTGAACGTTTTCTAATCTCAAGTTTCTATCTAAGATCTTAGAAAAAGTTGTTTTGAAACAGATTCTAGAGCATCTCAAAAGAAATAATTTACTTGATGAATTTCACTCTGCTTATAAATCCTTTCACAGTACTGAAACAGCTGTTTTCAAAGTTGCAAGCGATCTTTTTGGATCAGAGTGACATGGGCAATGTTTCAATATTGTGTCTTCTCGACCTATCAGCTGCTTTCGACACTTTGGACCATATAATACTGTTATCTCGTCTTGAAAAATGCTTTGGTTTCTCTAAGCGAGTTTTATCCTGGTTTAATTCCAATATTTCCAATCGTTCTCAAAGAGTAGTTATTGATAATATTTCCTCAAAAAACGCTGTTCTCCAAGTTGGTGTGCCCCAGGGATCCGTCATTGGGCCGGTTCTGTTTACTTTTTACATGCAACCCATTTCACGATTAATACGAAAACAAAATTGCAACCACCACTCCTACGCAGACGATACTCAACTTTATAAGACCCTTGACATTAACAACATTAATTTTTCACTCTCCAGTATACAGCCTGACATAAAAAAATTGGATGATATCAAACAAATGAAAATGAACGATGACAAAACCGAGGTTACACTTATATTTATGGGTCCTGAAAGACAGCTTGAATTGATTGATATTAAAGGCATTGAAATTGAATTAAATAATTTGAATGGTCAATTTATTAAATTTAGCTCAAGCGTCAGAAATCTTGGTGTATATTTTGATAACATGTTATCTTTTAACTGTCATTTTAGTAAAGTCAGTCAGATTTGTTTCTATGAGCTGAGGAAATTGTCCAGTATAAGATCCCTTATCAATAAAAATGCAGCATAGAAAATTGCTTCAGCTTTTGTTCTTTCGAGGCTAGACTAGACTACTGTAACTCCCTATTTTATGGCCTCCCTATTCAACAAATTAATAAACTCTAGCGTATCCAAAATCATGCAGCTAGAATGGTTTCCCAATCAAAAAAGTGAAACCATATAATGTAACTTCAATCCTTCTAAAAGCTTCACTGCTTGCCCATTCCAGCTCTAATTGAATATTAAGCGGCAGTCAATGCCTATAACTTTTTGTTATAACATTGGACCCTCCTATTTGAATACCATTATCACCCCTTACATTCTTACAACCAGACCTGTGCTTTGAGATCCTTAAACCATCTCTAAAAATTCTAACTTACTTTTAAAATCATTTGGAAAAAGATCCTTCACATATTTTGGACCACACATTTCGAACAATCTTAATTTAGATCTTAGGCAGCTCAACAATATTTAAACTTTCAAAAAACATCTTAAAATTTTTCTTTTCAAGAAATACGTAGAATCTTAACTGTTCCTTTGTTATAATATATACCCCCATTGTATTTCTAACAACGCTCTTTTTTGAATAAACTATTACTATTAAGTTCACTTTTAAAGTAAATGCAATATCATTATTCCATGTCCTTTTTACAATTTTTTGTTGTTGTCCTCTACATTTTATGCAATATATATCCTACTACATGTATCTTCTAGGATTAGTTTTTACTTTTTATGCTATTTTCTTATTTTTAGATGTACAATCATACCCATTAATCCTATATTTACCATATTTTTCAACCGTTCTTCATTTTAAATACATGTTCATTTCTTATATTATTTAGATGCAAAATTTTACCCATGTAAATTCTATACACCATCTTTTTTAATTCTATATTATTCTTGATTTTACTCCTTGTCAATGCACTTAGACTGAGCTATTTTGTAATAATCGATAAATGTTCTCATTATTATTATTGGATGCTAGACTGGTTCAGTGGTTAGGCAAGATATATTATATGAAGTATATAATTTATTTGTTCCGGTTAAAATTTTAAGAGTAATAAGAGTGCAGTGAAATGTGGAAATATTGAATTTTTTTTACAAACTGGATGGATTTCACTAAATAAATACAAATGTACCTCCATCTGTCATCGTAGTTTTCTGCATGGTAAGGTTCTGCGCGCCAAAAATGACAAAATTATGCAAAAAATTATGCAAGGATTGCGACCATGTCGAAACTTCTTTTACTTTTAGCATACTTTCCTATCAAAAATGTATCCATTTTTGCTGAGAAAAAAAGGCGATCTTGAAATCCCGTCTAGGTAGATAGAATCCAGAATCTCTAATTTCCAGCTTACTAGTGTGAAAGGGAGATCACTCTATCGTCGTCAGCTTGGTTCAGTTTAATTTTTTTTCGCAATTCTACATCAGAAAGCGTAATAGTAATAAAATAAAAATGCTGCACAATTCTGCAAAAAATCAAAATTCCATGGCAGCACTGCGGGTGAATTTCCGCGACGCGATTGATCCATTTTTCCGCGAATGCCCAGCGGTTGATGCTCGCGCGGAAAACTGCGATGACAGCTCTATGGAGTACAATGAAGAGTGAAGGTTAATAATAACAGATAGTTAATATCTATCTATACATATTATAAAAGAGGTGTCTGTCTGTGTCACGCTAAAGGGTCAGACTAGAAAGTCTCGGTCGTGAAACTTAAACTGAAGATGAAAATCATCCGGATTGTTTGCAAGTGCAAGACAGAGCGGTTTTTTTTCAATAAAGTCATTTGTTGACTAATGAAGAAATATTTTATCTCCATAATTCCGCTGACAGAAGAGCCATTTCCAAAAATTTAGACTAGACCTAGGCTGTTCCTTTTAACACCGTTCAGTTTACGTGTTCATCGGTGACTTATATTTTCGCACAATATTCTTAAGTTTTAAGCCTTTGTCTCACTAATTTTACAAGCGATACTATTATTAGTAGAAGTTAGATCTAGATCTAGATCAATCTATTATTCAATTAAAGAGAGAGTGAGAGAGAGAAAGAAAAAAAAATGGGGATAGAGAGAGCAAGAGAGAGAAAGAAAAGAGAGGAGAGAGTGAGAGAGCGCAAAAAAGGAGGGGGGGGGGGGGGGGTGTGATCTAATTTTACAAGTGAAGGAACGAGAGAGAGGGACTGAGGGAGAGAGAGAGAGACAGAGATTATGATATGCACCTAATTTTACAAGCGAAGAAGAGTGTGAGAGGGAGAGAAAATGAGACAGAGATTATGATCTGCACCTAATTTTACAAGTGAGAGAGAGAAGGGGGGAGTAGGGGGGAGATTATTATCTGCACCTAATTTTTCAAGCGAAGCTGTAACGGGCCTGCTAGTAATTTATATAATATGAAAATTAAGAAACATGTCAATAAAAAATTCAAACAAAAACACAATCATATATTTTGCCCGCGTCGCTTTCGTATGCTTTCGTTTCGTATGCTTAAAGTTTTCAAATGACATGTATGAACACAAGTTATGCTTTGGACGGCACTCTGCGGCGCCGATGAGGAAAAAAAGCTTTCTCTCTGTGGCCTCTCTAAGATACATGTAGTAAGAAGACACTTTGCCCCGTATACCTCACCAGACCACATTCTACTACTAGTACTACTATATATAAGAGTTAAGTAGAGGCGTCGATACATTGGAGCAAATGGATCCATGGATCCTCCTACGAAAATTGTCAAAAACCCTGCAATCCGGTTTAATTTAAATGCATAATGCAAAGTTTTAAACGAATCAGTTTCAACTGTATAAGGGTAAAGTAGCCTTGTTGTTAATTCGCTTCACGTCACGCGGTTCATGTGCAGATTTGTGGGAAGTGAGTGGTGCGCCGCGGTGTTGGTTACAGTCAGTACCAAGCTTGGAGCCAACTTTTTTCAGGGTCCACCCTACTGACTTGATTGACAAATTTATTATCTTCTTCACTTCCACTTCATCCGCCTTCCTTTCCCTATCATTTTCTTCATTCTAACGCTTCTCAAAGTATTCCTTCCATCTGTCCAGCACAGTGCTCACTAGTTAGGACAAGTCCGTCTGCGCTCTTTATCACCCTTACTTGCTGTATTATGTATATATATTATCTTTCCCACTACATTCTCTTTGTTTGGCCAATCTGTATAAATCTGTCTCCCCTTCCTTTGTATTTAACCTCTCATACCGATTTGAATATGCTTCCTCTTTGGCCTTCGCCACTGCACTCCTCGGCTCCTGGTTTGTTTCCTTGTATTCATGTCTACTTTCATCATCTCTTTGGCTATCCAACTTTTTCTTTGCTATCCTCTTTCTCTTGGTCATATTATGCACATCCTCGTTTCACCACTAAGTGTCCTTTTCCCCATTCATTTGCCCTAATGTTATTCCTAGTACCTTTCTTGCAGTATCCCTCATCGCATGTGCTGGTTGCTGTCCAATCTCTGAATATCTCTCTATCATTCTCAGCTGCTATATTATATATTCATATCCTCTATGAATTTCGCCCGATACCCATCTTCGCTTAACTTCCACCACCTTATATTTTGGGTTCAGCTATCACTCTTTTCCTTCCCTTCGTCTTCAGGTGCATCTTATAAACTAAAATACGGTGCTGTGTGGTCACACTCTCCCCTGGTATCACCTTGCAATCTCTGATCTCCTTGAGATTGTCTCTCCTGTGCAGTACATAATCTATATCATACTATATGTGAACATCTTCTCCCGCTCTTATATGAGCCAAGGTCAAAAGGTGCTTGTCAGGACTATGCATAAGTATATTCCCATTTTCAGCCACTTAAAATGTGT
>JASKDV010118748.1:0-10929 GCA_032466395.1 Aegires albopunctatus | reverse complement strand
CCCCCCCCCCCCCCCCCCCCCCCCCCCCCCCCCCCCCCGAAGTCGGTTGTAAGCTCATGTTACCAAATTGGACCTTGAGCCTTACGAGGACCCTGTGCTGCTATATAATTGTGTTGCATAATTTATAATTAGCACACGCAACAGGTTTTGTCCATGTCTTGAAATCTAATGAAAAGACAAGATCCCTAAGTGGCTTTTTAGTTGATATAAATATATTTTACTTCCACTTACCCTTAACCACAATATCAGAGACGTAAAAATTTCACTCCTTCTCCCCCTCGGGATGGAAATAAGGAAACACCGCAGAATTTAAAGCAGCTTTAGCAGACATCACAATAAAACAGAGCATTCAGATGGAAAAGAAGTTATTATTAAAATAAAACAAAACAAAATTGAAGACGTTGATGTGTGCTTGTTTGCTGAAAATCTTAAAACGCTGAAACCTTTTCTTTCCTCAAATAGGCCTTTCATCAAGCCTCGTGCTCTGTTGTAATATGCTGTCTCCCCCAGACTTTATACTGTATTTCTTTTACTTAATAACTCTATGTAATGCTCTTTGTGAATTAATTTATTGTCATTATGAACTTTTCTCCAGTACGGTTAGTACAGAGGTTCATGCCGGCAATGTAAGACCAATGGTCAAGCCAGACACCATCCATGGTGGAACCAGTAGTGGATATGAGAGCATGTTGAGAGACAGTGAAGCCACCGCTTCCTCTTCCGGTCATGATGACAGTGGCAGTGAAAGTTTGACCGACGCGAAGAAAGGCGGCAAAAATAAAGGTGATTTTTGGTTTCTTTTTGTTCCTCTGTTCAAGCCACTTGGAAAGATAATATTTTTGGTGGTCACTTACAGCAACGGATAACTTATTATAGAAATTGAAGAAGAAAAAAAAAATAGTATCTATGGGAGGTAATATAATTAATACATGTAATAGAATGAAAATCGATGATGTCCCTTTGTCCCCCATCCCCTAACAAGTTATCTGTCTCTTGGGCTTCATATTTTAATTTGTTTTATAACTTGTTTTCTTTTCAGTTTTATGTGTCAAGACCGATATATGTGCATTTTTAAAACAAAGTTCTATTTGGTTATATCTTTGAACAAATTTAACAAGAGTAATATTCTATTGTCATATAATATATTTCTCTTTATCAACAAATATTTCTAGGCACAAGAAGAAGTCGTTCAGCCCCAGCCTATTCTAGAGAAGGGTCTCCATCATTGGGTCAAAACCATGGTAGCAACAAGTCAGGCTCAGGGTCCAAGGCATGGGTCGACACCAGACATTTGCATAAAATGAAGGAAGAACCTCTGGAGCTAAAGAATTACGACATGGATGACGTGGAGAGAATGGTTGCGAGAAGGAGACAAGAAGAAGAGGTATTAAAACCCCCTATCATTATTGTTGTTGTTTTGTTGGGGGTTTTTTTTGGTGGGGGCGGAGGTATTGGGTTTTTAAACTTTAACAACAATGTAAATGGTATTATAGAAATATTACGTATAAGAATATATTTAACATGTGATGATGAAATGAGGATGAAGATGATGCTGATGATGATGACAATGATGACAGTGATTAATGATTAATGGTAATGATGTTAAATATGAGAATGGCTAGTAATTTATTGCATATTTTATTTATAATACATGTAAAATTAATAATAATAATTGTAATATTGATAGCACTGGCAACAATGCCATTATGTGAGAGACAATGCAGGTAGAGAGTAATGATATTCATCGTATTGTGGTGACATCAATGGTAATGGTATTAGCCTATCATTAATGTTGTCATGGAGTTGCTAAGGGACTATGGTCAATGTTATTAACATCCATTCTAATTCTATGAAATGGCAAAGTAGCCGATAATGATGCAATCCAAAGAAGAAAAGAAAAAGATTTTATTATACCGGTACATGTACTATGATAAAAAAAATATTGCACTTTTGCTTTTCCCAAGGCCAACATTTCAGGGATAGTTTACAGGTTTAGAAATATGTTACCTTCTAAAATTAACATGGTGTAAAGATTTGTTAAGAAATTGAAGTCCTCTGGCTTTACATCAGGATTTAAAGTTGAAAAAGAGGTTAAGTTGGAAATAATTCTAACACAAATATCATACTGTTGTAACATAATTAGTTTTAAGTATTGCTCTAGCTTATTCTCTTAGATTATTTTCCATTTAGTTATTGAGATTTATTGAACAAACATGAGATAAAGATATAATCTTTACTAAATGGCAGGCTCGTAAAAAGACAAATTTAATAAACTACAATATGAACAACTGAGTTCTATATATAGGCCCTGCTCTGATTTTTTTTTTATTGATTTTTTTTCATTTGTTTTGACCGTAATACTTGAATTTTGTCAGTTTATTTGAAGAAGAAATGAAACTTGTTATCATTCTGATTTTGTCCCAGATGAAAAAAGATGGCAAGTCTGACGACTCCAAAGAAGCCAAAGAACACGTCCTCATGGAGCGACACGGCTGGTCTTTTGATTGCAAATTCCTCATGTGCTTCTCTTGCAAGTCCAGACAGCGAAGTTCAGATGTGTGATAGAAGAGTTAGTTGGAAAGCTCGCTTCTGAGAAGACAGTGACTAATCAATATGATATGGTACCATACCATGACACATCCCTTCCACCTATCTTAAGCTGGCATTGAAATCTCTGCTCACCTAAAACATGTATGGCAGCTATTGCGGACTTAATACGCCTTACCTATCAGTTAACTGTATGATATTAACATTATAAGGTGAGGTGGACAATTGTACCATTAAGTCTGCTTACTGATTGCCACATGTATCTATAATAACCTACTCACAGCAAGACATAAAGTCTATCAACGCTGATCACGAGTCATTGGGAATCAAGCCTTAACTCAAGCATATTATAATGCCCTGCAGCATCTCTTTACTTACTGAAATTCATTATCTCATCCCACTCTAATTGCCATTATGTTTTGGTATTCTTTTATGTCTGAGAAGCTGAAATATTATTTTGAATTGGGAAACAAAGCCTTACTTTCCATTTGAGTTCATTCTGAATTTCAAGAATCAAGACCTCATTCAATGAGAAAGGAAACTGAAAAGCAAAATTAACGATATAAAGAAGGTCCCCAGTTATTTTTCTCAAAAAAGTTCCACAAAGACTTTGTAAGAGTAACACCAGATTAACATTTTTGTTCTAAGAAACTAAGAATTTATTGTAATAATCTGTCATCATAATCATAGCAGAGCATTTTAGTTAATAAACATGGAAAATTGTACATTTTCACTGAAAAATTTACTTATTTTAATAAGATATTGTACTTTATTTAATTTCTTTGTATTAGAATATATGAGAGCATCGGGCTGAAAAGTCTAAATTTTCTTTACATCACATCAAAGTTTACCAAGGTGCAACATGCTCTTAGCTTTATCAGAATATTAACAGACTTGGAGTGGATGATAGAAAGGGGTTTTATTTTCTTGTTTATTTTTCCAACTTTCAATGCTATAGATTACAATGAAGCAAGAGCACAAAACTCTGTTCAAGCCTTATAAAAATCAGACAGCAATCATTACATCACAGCTATCAAACGTTAAGCCTGCTCTATTGAAAAAAAAATTTCAACAAAAACCTGACTAATTTAGCAATGTATGTTGACATCTCATTTCAATTTCATACTTATGGTGATCAAGGTGACATATGTCACTTTATTGTATTTCTATGAATGAATTTCATTTAACATTTAAATAAACAATGTTAAACATTATACATATTAATATATATGTTATAATTATCCATTTTATAAAAATGTTTTACTTAACTTCACTGCAATTACTAGAGTTGCATTGTGCAGCTGCTTGTACAATTTTTCAATTATGCTGGGTTTTAATTTATATTTTATAATAAAATACACAAATGATATAAACAAAGAAAAGAAAGAGAGAAATCCAAAGGGGAGCGATCATTGATTCATTTTGAATAACTTTGTTGATGCCTTACATTTTTATACTTCCCTGAAGCATCTCTTTGTTTGATATGTCAGTCTTCCTCCCTTGAGTTTCCATGTATTTTGAAGTAAGTTTGAAATTTGTACAGAACAAGCCACTGACTTGAGACAAGTGGCCATAGTGATGACAAAACAAAGCATTATCTGAACATCAATATTATGATTATTATTTAACATTATGCACTGGATAAATATTATACATAATATGGAACTGGTATTTGTACATTTTTTGTCTATTTTTAAGCCGTATTGTCTTAATAGTATCCAAATCATTTCTTTTATATTCAACATAATAATAGAAAGGATACTGGTCTATCAGTTATTTTTACAAATGGCTGATTAATTAATGCTTTAACAGTCTTAACTTACTTTTATATAAATTATACATAGTATACAAATAATACACATATTTATACACCTTCCTGTAAGTGTTCGCTTACATCAGTAAGCAGTAGTGATTAGTGATTTTACTTGTCATCTCGTGCTATGTTATATGGGATCTGCTATTCGAACAAATATTTTGTATATTTTAGGTTGAGGCTTGTACAATACAAAGAAAAATTATGAACATAAGTGTCGATATCAAAATCTTTTTCATTTTTTTTGTCATTTGATAAGGAGAGTATTTTTCATATCTATATGATGTATATGTACTAATGTTATAAGTTTTATAAATTCTTAGGCTTCCTTGTTTTAATACATTGAGTAGAGAGTTTTAATCACATATACTGTATCATATTAACAATCTTTAATGCGGTATTTTGCAGCATAGCAGTGGTCAAAAACAGGAAGTAAAAATTCTGCTGCATTGATATATCAATATTCTTTGCACTGAATATGCCTACATGCAATTTCCACACCTCTAATAAACAGTGCAATTTGTAACCTTAACTCAAACATTTGTGTTCATGTGTTATATAATTCATCTATTTGTCAACATGTATTGTTATTGTCAAGAACTATTATGCTCCCAGTTTTGTCTATTGGTGGTAGGTAGGAAGGAGTGCACCGTGGTTAAAGAGCAATGAGTCTGAGTCTGAGTGTTTAATTCCAGCCGGCACTGTTTCTGTTTAGTACGTAAATGTTTTCTCAACCACCCTTAAGCTAAAAAGGATAGCATGCTGGTAAGCATTGATAGAAATGGCTGTCCACCGAAAGCTCCCCATTATTATCTTGGTTGTCATGGGCCTTTTGATTACCTGCTACAAAAGCAATATTAATTGCTAAAATATAATGACAATATTAATTGCTAAAATATAATGACATATGAAGGGTGCAAAAGGAAAACCTGTGATGTCAGTTTTTTGAGAAGATCAAATTTTAAAGTTTCTAGATCGAGTATGAAATCCTGATGTTAACAATACTGCTTTTCTCTGCAGAAATTACTAAAATGGTTATTTGTTGTTGTATTTACATTGGCCCCATGTCAATATGGATCTTAATTATCTTGTGGCAGGGATTTTATGGCAATTCACCCAAATTTGACATCACAGGTTTTCCCCTTGCACCCTTCATATATAATTACCCAAAGACATATTGCCTATGACCTATGGATATTATTTACTTAAAGTCCCAGGTCCCATGTACCTTTACACATGTAAAAGAACCCTTGGTGGTTAAAAGTTAATAAGAGTAAGAGCAGGTCATTCCAGCCGCAACCCTGGCAAAATTCAATTTCTGTCATGGTCTAATTTAGAGAGAAACCCCTACAAACTTCTCTTAATCAAGCATATTGCCGCTGTCAGCAGAAAGCGTCAAGATCTAAGGGGAAGGAAGTGTGCCTGGGCAACCATATACATGAAAATACATTGCCCAGGCACAGTGCAACATGCAGCATCCATGACGAGATCTGACCGATGGAGGCCTATGTTATATACTCTTAGTAAATTCAACCGTCAAGAGCAAGATTCATGCCCACTATGACAGATCCTAGCCATTCTTTTCCTTTTTCAGGATCTGTGTATCAATATGATTCTGGCAAAAGATAGTTGCAAACTCAATATGTCAAGGCTAAACTTTACTCGCTAACACTTGATGGACTCGACAAAAGCAAATGGGCTGTTGAGAGTGAAATCCATGCATTCCACGATTGGTTGAATATGCAGATCATTCAGCCGCTGTGGTTGCTGCAAAAATCATCACTAAATAGGAATCTCACAGAAATTTAGAGTGGTTGTTAAAAATTTATTTACACTTACACTCAAAAATAAGCATAAAAAGTAACCATGTTCAAACTATGTACATAAAATGAAAGAAATTAACATTTTATTTTTTTTAAACTATGGGTAACAATAATTTTCAGCTTCAACAAGAAGAAATAAAGAGCAACAAAAGCATTCTCATGTTACAATTTGTCAGCACATGAGTTTTTGCCTCAATATATTAGTAACAATCAAGAAAGTAAAAACATGGATATTTGTAGGCTTGTCAAATTGAAAGAAATATATTATTTGTTTAGTCCTATCTAGTTTTGATGCCAACAAGAATTTCTTGATAAGCATGAGAGGAATTAATTGTCATGAACACCTTTCCAATGTCATGTCCATATGAAAGTCAATACACAGATTTTCAATGCATGTCATTGTGACCAAGGAATGAAATCTTAAATCATGCATGACACATTATACTGGTTGGTTAGTTAGTTATTTGAAGTTTAAGGGCTCAGTCAACCACTAGGTTATCTCATAGCCCATGAAAAGGTAAGATGATAAGCTAGTGAAAGGATAAAAGCAGAAGTAGAAGAAATAGATTTTAGAAGAGGGGGAAAAAATCGACAAGGAGGAAAAGAAGCACTTCAAATAATAAGTACAATACCGGTTCATATAAAAATGAAGATAACTTAATGGAGAGATGATTTACAGAAGAATCAAAAACATCATCTCTCAAAATTAAAAACCTAAATAATGATGGCCATCAAGCCCTCAAAAATGCACTGCAAAGACCACCCAGGATTTTCCTAATGCCCTTTGTGTACGAAAGTACTCGGGCCCTCTAATTAGCGAGTAACCATGATAGTGATAGCATTTTAAAGTCGAGCAATGACACATTATACTGTGATAGAGAGTAAAGAGACAACATGCAATCAATTATTCAATTTTATTTTTTTTAACTTTCATTATTATCTTGGTTGTCATGGGATTACCTGCTACAAAAGCAATATTAATTGCTAAAATGACAAATGAGGGAGGACCACCAGGTATTTACCTCCCTTCCTCCTTCCTCCCAAGCAAACTATCCCCCTCCTCTGAGAGGACAAAAGAGCCTGAAAGACAGAAGACAGCTTGGAGAAGAAGCTCCCACTCAACCCTTAGTTACCTCATGAAATGCCCACACAGAGAATTTCTGCCAAGAACATAAATGATAACTAATAACTGAATCTGAGCTCATCAATGTATATCAAGAAAGAGAGTAGAAAAGAATCATAAAGACATTAGATTTTATATTTCAGCCTCACAACAACAACAAAATAAAAACTTTTAGCAGATTGTTGAATGCCTAGCAGCACATATCTAACAAAATAGAATATTGTTTCACATTGCACAAGAACAATTCAAGTTAACTTTTATCAATGTCAACAGGAAGGATAATAGTTCTCTCTTAAAATGATGGACTATTCTAAACATAAACAACATTTGCCTTCACACATGTGCAGTCATGATCTCCATTTAAAATGACCACCAGTTTAACTGAAACATTTATAGAGTAACATTAATCAGTGCTTTCAACTAGCAAATCATGAAAAATGAGGATTTTCATATTGTAGTCGTGAACACCCCCCTCGAGTCGAAAAAAGAATTCTTAAGAAAATTTGCTTCATGGAACCAATTTGCGGCCACTTGGAAAAGATTTCTCATAGCATTAAAAGCGGACCTGAGGCTCTGTAAGGGTTTTTTTTTTTTCAATTTTCTCTGCATTTTTCTTGTTCTCTGAGTCCGGAAAGTATTTTTCACCGCGGAAAACTGCGGAAAGCTCAAAACTGCGGAAATCCACAGAAATGCTCAGATGATTGGAACACTGATTAACGACAAAGATAATAGAAAATATACTCATTCAAAGATGTACTAATATATTGTAACTAAACACCTGTTGTGGACACATTGACAATGAAGTAAGATCATAGAGCACTCATATTATATACATATCATACAGATTTTACAAAGCATACAAGAGCAATAGTGACTTTTGACATGTGTCCTTAATATTAAAAATCAAATTCAATAAAGCTCAATTTGTTTGTTGGTATTTCCCAAAATATATTAAAGAACTTAGTATATTATATATACATGTATATACTTACTATTTAATATGAAATTACATATTCAATTTTTTCAACTACTTATAAAAATAAAATGTTAAATTTGTACACAAGTATTTTCAACAACTATTGATTAACAAAAAAAATGGTATTCCTATCAAAACAAATCATTTGATCCTGAATCAAGAGACGCTTTTACTCTCTACTTCTGTGACAATTTTTATCGATCAATGCATGCATTTGGATACTCTTTGAGTTTTCAATTTCCCCCTTGAAGTTAAAATCTAATTTCTTAATAGGAAAATGTCTTCCTTTATTAAATTGTATTATGCCTATCACTATTAAATTGACAAATTAAATCTTTGAATATATACAATTTGGTCTCTCTAATAAAGACTTTCGTAATACGAATCGCTCTGTGATCCGAACCATTTTCTGGGGACGGATTTTGTTTATATTATTTCTTAGTATTCCCTAATCCGTAAAATTTAACGAGGATGAAGGAATATTCAATGGAGTCGAATATGAAATGTTTAAGCTAAATGCTCGTATTACATTCCTTTATTTAGCTACTAAAGTAAGACATATGTTTGAATAAGCTCATATCATTTATAAACATCATGCCATCATGCCATGGGCGACTAGACAGCAAAATATGTGTGATGTCACTACTGAAGTTTTTGCTTGTAGAAGTTTTGTTACTTTTTGTTTGGTAATCAACTCATTCAACTTCCACCATTTACCTCAAGAGTTTCAATCAAGGATCAATCATCAATCCATGCTGGGATACTTTTCATGTAGTCCTGCATATCTGACAAGATTTAAAGGATTGTCATGCTAAACTGTGAAACTTTAATAAGCGCCAGTGACCTTTTCTAAGATCCACTTCACAAAGTTACAAAGATTTATATAAATCTATGGCCGATGTTTGCTAGGATGGATTTCAATGAGGTATATCATTAAAAGGGTGTTTGTAAATTAAAGATATAACATTAAGAATTGGGTAGGTTGTTAATAAAATTTGTATTTCATTACATTCTAAAAAGAAATTGAAGCTAATTTCAACAATTAAACAAATAAAAACTTGTACATGACAATTGGTATATATTCACTCAGAGAGAGACATATCAAGATAAACATAAAATTTTATGATAAAATAATCTACTGTTACTGTCATTCATTTCTCACGGTGACAAATAAAGACAAATGAATTTCCTAATAAATGTGTTGAAAAAAATTGTTTAAATTTTAAGAAAATGCAACCAATACTTAACATTCAATTATAGAGGTAGGCCTAATATTTAATAAGAAAAAAGGAATAAAGAAAAAGGTAAAAATTAAAGAAACAGCAATAATAAATGTATCGCACTAATCACAGTAAAACAAATTTAATGTCAACGACTCTATGAAAGATACATACAAACATATTAAAAAGTTGATGGAATAGAAAACGCTAAAAATTTTTTAAGAAATATGCAAGTAAACGTAAAAGGTAGATGATATCTTACAATAGTTTTTGCTTTGCTGTATTTTCTTCATCATTTGCATATAAAAGGAATTGAAAATAGTTGTGTCACTGTTACAAGATGTCAACGTCATAAATAAAGAGTTATACTATACTAGCGTATATGAAGGTACAAATTATGCTTTAAAACTTTGTGTCTCGGCTAATAAAAATTGGAAGGAGTTAAAATTACAAGTGATTTAGAATATTAAAAGAGAAAATGTGAAGGTAAAATCCAAACAATGTGAAATTACAACCAAAGAGTGGCAAAGCAATGATAACAAAAAAATGATTATCTCCCTTTTTCATGGGTTCCACTCAGTGATCATAGTCAACATAATAATATAACAATCAACACTTATAAATTTAATGCAAACCATTAAACATAAAGTACATAATTAATATCACAGATTGGAGAAGAAATTGTATAAATACAGATCTCTAAAGCTGTAAGCCCATTGATTATGTTAGGCAAGTTTTATTGATCTTTTCTGCCTTAAAACTTTAGCACAAAGTCCAAAGATGGTATTGTGTGATGTTTTAATTCAAATGAGTCCGTCACACATTCATTAAGAAAGTGCTGATGTTATAACATTCCATATTGAGTATATGTTAAGAGCTAGTAGTTGTGCAAGAAGGATTTTGATATTTTGAGAGAGTGAGTTTGATTTGCAAAAGTAGACAATTTTTTTAAAAATGTTAATGTAAACAAGCTTAAAACCTACAAGGACAAGAATCTTTTTAAAATCAAGGGCAGAATTAATTCCTATGGATTTTCACTCCTGTTTTTAGAGTTACCTGAATTAATTTGTAAACTTTTGAAAACAACATTGTATTGATGCTGCCTTTGTAGTGGAAACAAAATTAATAAAATTAAAACTTTCTTTTATCCTAATGAAATGTGACCTGTTTCTTCGGATCGGAACAATAAAATGTCGCGGATAGGAGTTTTAAGATATCTATATCACAAGAAAGCTCAGGCCATACACTTTAATTTGATACCAAATTTATGAAGATTGGTCTTTCCATTAGTTTGTGCAAACTCTTTTCAGAGCGAGACAGTATTGGGTCTTCAGAGAAAAGAACCTCTTCCGAGCAGGTGTTTCGGCCTTAAACTTCTTACACCCTTGGGAGGCCAGGCCACACCGAGATCATGACTCTCAGTGCCC
>JASKDV010118747.1:0-24138 GCA_032466395.1 Aegires albopunctatus | reverse complement strand
TTCTCCACTCCTCTCAGCCTCCCCCTTTTCACCCCTCCCCTCATAGGCCTAATCCTCTTCTCTTTCACCCCCTCCTCATCTATTCTTCTCCTTTTCCTCCCCTTCATCCCCCTTGAACTTGTAATAAATACCTTATAACTTTCTGAGCACCTGACTGGCTGCAAGGGACAGGACCGAGACTGCCCCACTATATAGTGTAAGAATATATGTATGTTTACAAGTATCTATATGTATGGATACGTATGTATATGTATATCTGTATGAGTGTATGTATGTGTATGCAGTATATTTATGTGTGAGTATGTAGGTATTTATATATATATATATGTGTGTGTGTGTATTGCAATATTATATATTCTTAAACCAACTCAAAATTTAAAACAATAATTCATTTTTTCATTTAAATAGATTTTTAGCACTATATGTATTTCCTCTACTCATTCCTACCACGTCTGTAAATCCAATTTCCTTGTGGATGAATAAAGTTTATTATTATTATTGTGCGTTAATATTCTGTTATGGGCTTCTGGCTCAGGTTAATTTACATCTCTAAAGTAAAGTTTCCCATACTCATTACTGAGCATAGAGGAAATCAGAAGAGTACCAATTTTTTTAAGGCATACAGCTTTGTGTGGTAGTTTACCATTGCTTTTCATGCCGATTTTACTTTCACCCGATCTAAAGAGATCTAGTGACCCATTTACTGCTGAGTTGACAGGAAAGCCACGAGAAAATCTACAGAGACTGAGGGTTTCAACCCGGGGCTCGCAGTTTTAATGGTTTAGCAACCCGACAACCAACGCTCTATCAACTGAGCTACCTGGCCTTCATCACAGGATTGTCTGCTCACTGCTATGGTTGCGTAATTATTTATTCTGTACTGCGAAAAGCCCATCTCCCTCTCTCTATTGTATTTATCATAATATAGGAATACTATAATTATAACAGTAACACAATGGTGCACCACCTCCTATTGAAACACCAAACCTTCATGCCAAACAGTGGCAATTTCAATTCTTCAATCTGATCTCTTGTCTATTCACTCATGTCACTATTGTAACCAAATTTATGCCATTGAGGGCTAGCTTGTTAATTGACTTACACATATATATATATATGTCAAAAATACAGGTTTTCATAATTAAAGCTGATAAGGGAAATGGAAAAGAGTGCAAAAAAAAAAATTAATTATATAAAATATTCTTAATTCATTCTCAAACATGTTTATTTCAATATTTTTAAAAGTTATTTCGAAAGATAAAAAGATAAAGATTTGCTTGGTTGTCAACAGCCTTTATCCAAAATTTGATGGAATCTTCACTTTTATTTTATAACGCTCTTGCTTAAAAAGGCCTGTGCGATTTATGTTCAGCTTTGAAGAAACAGGTCACATATAATTATAATGATAACAAGAATAATAACCAGTGACAGAAAAGAACATTGTTATAGATAAGTTTATTCATTCCATAGTACACAATTTGCATCATACAATCACATAATTGTTTTCAATTGTGAAAACAATAACAAACCCTTGAACAACTTCATAGCAGACTGAGCACTCATCACCACCCCTAATTAAATAATTAAATAGATAATATTAATAATAATAATAATAATAATAATAATAAAGGCCATACCAACAATGCATCCACTAATGGTGGTCGCCATCAAAACAATAGTCACAATAACATTATAATTGTTTTCATTCACTTTTCTCACCCTGAAACATTTTAAAAGGCAAATTTTTTGTTGTTCAAATTTGCACAATAGTAACTGGAGTGAAAGATTATCAATTTTATTTTGTGGTACATTGAATGATCTTCTAATTTGAATTCACAGTAATTAACTAATCTGATATTTCTATAATGACAAAATATGTTTAAAATGAATGTGTATCAATGAACGTGACAAAATCTAACTATAAAAATACTACTTTCCATCGATCCATTTGATAATGAGGATAAATTTTAACAACATTCCAGCAAGTTAAACAAGACAAATTAACAAACATCATAATATGTTACATGATACATGCAATTAAATAAATTTTAAATTGACGTGATATAAAACAAAAATTCATTTAAAACTTGAATAATCGAAAAGTATTTCTCTGTATCAACGAAAAGTAGAACAAGTTACACATCCTTCCATCTGCCATTACCTGAGGCAATGAATGATCTTACTACAATCAATAAATATTTAAGACAATGGCTCTAAATGAGAGAGTATTGCTACATTAAATGGACACCCATGAAAACAACTTATGATGAGATACAAGAAAGAATTCAATGATAAATTTTAATATCTCGTCACAGTCAGTAAGGTTACAGAAATGGAGAGAGTGGGCATACATGTCTAAACATTCAAGATTACAGAGTATTCTTAAATTTGAAAAAAGAAAAGAGAAATTTAGAATGAAAAAGAAACAAACCCCAAAAAACAAAACCAGACATATAAGAAAAAACAAACTCCCCTTTTTTTCCTTCTGGAAAACAGAATACAGACATCTAATATATGGAGAAATGAATGTTGGCATGCACAGCAAATTTAGCACTTATGGTAGGTGTCTTATGCTGATGCTACTAATAATAGTTAAAGGTCGTTGTATCATGGTGGGACGCTTGCTCTTAACTATGAGTGTAATTTGCTCGTTTCAATTAACTCAATGTTGAATGGTGTTTGTCCCAGTTTCCTTTATCTTACACTACTTTTTAAATTTCCTGGAGGTCTTACATTGATACTAGCAAAACTAAAACACATCAACAAAGCAAGAGGTAAGAATACTGGACTATTTACAGTGATCATAACTTATTTTGTTTTAAATACCGCACAAAAATTCTTATGAACAGACTCGAAAGCTTGCCAAATTAATTTTTTCATACCTAAAGCTCTTTCATGATCTGTCATCCACAAAATTTCTTCCTTGTCACCAATTATAATTTGTAATTGTATCTTTTAAAGTCATTTTTTGACAGCACATTAATTTAGCAAAATCATTTTTAAAATATTTAATTTCAACAATTAAGTCAATTTCAAAAATGGTCATATCAATATTCTACCTTATGAAATACCATTAATACCAGTGACTATTAATAATGAAACATGACAAAGAAATATTCTTTATAACAAAACAGATTAAAGATTTATAACAGGCATTAATATAAATAATATAATTATTGTGATGCCCTTATCACATGTGTAGACCCCCCCTAAAAAAAAAGCATGACTCATCCCAATAAAATGCCAGCCCTCCCATAAATGACAGACATCAAGGTTTGGTCCCAGTTTCATCTAGTCTTGTAATAAATCATCTTCATCTAAATTCATGTCCTGAAAAATGAAGGGATAAAAAGAAAAAAGAAAAAAATCAAATTAGTATGGCAAGTGAGCTTGTACACTGCAAACATAATGACACACATTCCATTAAAAATAGGCTAAATAATCTCACAAAAATGCCCATCAAAGCTCCTAGTATACTTGTCCATTTCCATTTATCAATTTATGTCACAATTAGATTCAACTCACTTAGAAGTTAACAGAGAAAACAGTAGGTCTATGCTTGTACAATTCATACTGATGACTAACAGCTGTGTGCCATAGTTTCGAAAATGTGTACAAGATCCACATGGCAGGCATTCGTGACAGAACCAAACACAATTTATCAACAAACTTAAAAATTGACACAACTACCTTAATTTAAGTATGGCAATTGTATTTGAACCAGCTTAAAAGGCTTGTAGAGGCATTGAGCCAAATTTTGACATATGGTCAATAGTAATATGTGAAGAGGCACAACATAATGTTCGTCATATCTCCTTATTGACGCTTTCTTTGAATAAATTTTTTGGGTGATTCTAAATATGGACTTATTGGGAGTATTTGAAAAACAATTTCTGAGCCTTGTGGTCATCACAGAGTAAAACTACCCACACTTGTAAGCTTCAGAAATGACACCCACTAGATCTAGATAGCTTGAAATGATTGGACTAGTTAGAAATAGTTTTTAATTTCATCATACTTGCTACTTTTTAACTAAAAATGTCTTCAACAATATTGACGACGTAAAATATAGAAAGACTGCATCAACACAGAAAAATATTTGTTCAAGGGAGGGTGAAAAAATGACAAACTCATGACTATACAAGTGTCCCACTTTTCAAAGAAATCAATTTCAAGCTATAAGTTTATCCATAAACTTTAATTCTTAACATTTGTCCTTGATATGTGTTCAAAAATGGCATTACCCCAATTCACCCAAATGTTTTATATAGCTTATTATTTTACTAAAGTAATGGGCTGATTTCATCTTATATGTATCTCTAGAGAATGTGCTTTTCATTTTAGTATCAATTTTGTTCAGATTGCATTCTAAGCTTCTATCTGACATACTTCAGCCCCGGCATCACCTTTTGAGAATGGTTCAAATACATCAAGTAATATGAATTTACAGTTAATTATAAGAGTTTTCAGAAGCATTTTTATTTTTAAGAAAAGAGAATCAAATTTGACATAATTACACAATCAGAATGATATGACATCAAGTAGGATTACAATTCACTTACCAGACCCTCGACATCTTCAATCTTTACATTCTCAAGGTCCAATTCCAGCTCTTTTTCAATATCCTCCATTGATTGTTCAGCTTTTGAGGATGCAGATGCCTCAGGGGGTATTTGATTTGTGGAAGTAGGGGGTGGCGTTTCATCACTCTTCTGGATTAATGAAATATGTTAAACATTTCTTTTGATCAGGGCAAACAAAGTAAGAATAGTTGAATTTATGGGAAAATAAAGTTAGAAAAGTTTGAATGCTTTAAATATAACAAAACATCACTACATATATTTATATCGTTCAATTATAAAAAAAAACAAAAACCCTGTGATATTAGAAGTTACAATAATCTGAAAAAATAATGTTGAGTAAAATATGTGAGGACTTTTATAAGAAACAAACAGTAGCATTGTTAAAATGTGGAGAAAGATGTGATTTCAATAATATGATAAATTGAAAATAAAAGTCAGACTTTTAAAAATTATATGTCGTGCTGATGTATAAATTCACTCCTTACCTTGGGTGTGGTAACTACAGGATCATCTACAGGATCATTAACAACATCAGTGAACTCTTCCTCTAAATTTCCACCCTCAGCATCATCGTCTTCATCATCAATGGGAGCTGCATACACAAAGCGTCCACTGTCCTCTGCTTGTTGCATTTCTTCTAAAGCATTACGCTCAGAATTACTCTGACAGAATCAATATGGAAAAATATTGTTTAAGGGTTAAGGGTGATATGAAAAATTTGCACTGGGAATTTTGTGGCTTCTTCTTCTTTTAAAATAGATCTAACAAGTATCAAAATTTTGTTTATATCCAATCTCACTGTAATAAGATTCACTTAAAGAACACAAGCCATAGTTCCTCTTCAGAAAAATAAAGATATTAAGATAGAAAAAGAAAAAACCCAATAAAAAATACAAAGACACACATTAACACAGAAGAAATGTCGGTTTCACATAATATATGAATTCTTTTAATAAAAGTCTGAAATTGTTGAATAAACAGAAATTAAATGAAAAGACAAATCATAAATCTAAAAGAATTCTTACAGGGATCTTGGGGTATGCAGCAGCTGGTAAAATCTTTTCCCTTTGTGGTTTCAGATATTGCTCTGTTTTCAATGCATCTCTCAAACCAGGAAACAGGTTTTCATACTCAGCAGGATCAGCAAGAGAGTCTGCTGACTTTTTGTTCACAGTTGAGACATTTTCTTTCCATAATGACACTACCCTAAAAGAATAAACAGAAAAGAAAGTGATCAAGAGAAATAATAATCTATTAATATAAGAAAGTAAATATGTTCAACTGGAAAAACTACACCCCTCTCCCCCAACCCAAACCATCTCAACGACAACTACAGACCTGATTAGTTACGATACTAAGAATTAGCAGTGGAAGACACCAAATTTAGTAGATTTGGGGGAGATATTAGTAGTAAAACAATAATAGATCTAGATCTAGTACTTACGCAAACTCAATGTTAAAAGGGACAGGCACGACAAGATTCTAGATCTAATTTGCGTTTGGATTAAACTAGATCTAGATCTACTCTTAAAACTTTCGCAAAAGTTCATTTCGACTGTATCTATCAAAATCATAGAAATATACTGAATCTAGAAATATGGCAGACCCTATACACGATATAATTAATTTAATTCAAATTTTTAGAGTTTAGAACAAAGTTACAAAGCCTTGTCAAGAGTCTAGACCTCTAGATTCGTGAGGGAATAAAGAAGTCAATATTGATGTTCTTAATTAAATTTGGAAATATATATATAGAGATAGATCTAGATCTAGCTCTAGGCCTACTAGATCTAGATATTTACATTACTAAGTGTAGAAAAAACACTAAAACAATCGAAAATCTAGATCTTGATCTAATCTAGCCATGCTGGAATTTATTGAACTTTTAGATCTAGATCTTGATAGAGTCTACAATATCTAACCTCTCTATCTAAAAATTACCCACAGAGGCATGAACTACGCACACACTACACTATTCTAAGAAAGTGAGGATCCATTATTAAAAATAAACATCCGATGAAGAGAGAAAGAAAGAAAAACCGAATCAAGCACAATTGAGAGAATTCACGTAAAAACTAATAATAATACCACCAGATGTATCCGAAAAACGATTCGGTATCACTGTATTTTAATTTATTTTTTCCTCACCGGCATCCAATAGTCATTGCATGTACTTGTAATCACCTATCCACAATACTGAAGCTACGCATTTCCGATCCAGAAGATTGAGATTGTATAACTAATAATTCGCTACACTTGTACTAACGCTAGGCCAGCTATATAAAATTAGTAACCTTTTGACGCAAGTTCGTAGATTCGTAGACAGGGCTTTTTTATCCATTTTTTTCGTGATACTACACATTTTTCGTAGGGCTAGGCAGGTCTGCAACTATCATTAACATTACTTGTTATAATTTATAGATTTAAAATAATTTAAGTGGACGTACCTTGATATTTGTGAAGGGAGATATGTGCGAGCAAAGAAAGCAGCTTCTGGTAGACGTCCTGTACTGATCAAAATTTCCAAACACTCTTCACACCTTTAAAAAAAAAAATCAAAATATTATGTATTTTCTTAAGAACAACCTTGCAGAATCAATAGCTGATTCGATTATAAGATAATTCACAAAATGAAACTTTCAAAATGGTCATCATATAACCTTAAGAGAGAAATTATAATTTAAAATGCAATAGTTATTTATTGCAAAATTAATTTTGCCAAAATTGGGACTGCCTTTTCTTGCAGCTATTCAATAAAGATAAAGATGCGTTTATAGTCCGTATCTCAGCTCAATGTAAACTCACAGACTTGACAATAGTCATTGCGCCTGTAAACCATTTCACACTAGTACCTTCTCAACTCTAGGGAGCATACAGCAGAGAAGCTGGAAATCAGTGTCTTTACTGGGTACTCTTTTTATACTTGAGCGGAAAGTCGAAAAACACCTATGGGCTCCATGTCAAAACAAACGATGGTGGAATTTGAACTCGCAGTCATTCAATTACAGGCCCCCCAAACTAACCACTTGACCATGATGCCATTTGATGCACAATATACATAATATGGGTCACAGCATTAGTTCAGAATTTTTGAGCTGACTTCAGAATAAAATAAACTTTTAACAAGATTTATATCCTTCTATCCATCACAATAGTGGAAGGATTAAGATAAAAATTTAGGTCAAGACAAAGGGACTTCATGCATTTTTTGAACTTAGAGTCACTTCAGGGGGCAAAAGATAAGAAACGAAACAGATACGAATAAAATGTTTTGAAAATCCATGCCAAACACATTTACACAAATGTATAACACTTACTTTCCAAGGACAAAACTGGAAAGGAAAGCCACATTGTTCTGACCAGACTCCTTCGCAGCACCTCCTAAACGGGAAACCATATCTGCATTACCGGCTGAGCTAGCCAGGAGCAAAAGACCTCCATAATCATGTGCCTGGTGAAGACATTCTTGAGCAAGTCCAAATTCACATCGTCGGATTGCAAGTTCAGCCAACTGCTTCCATTTCTGTTCTGCTTGTGTTTCCTTAGCAAGCTCATATGCTGTTTTAAGGTCACCTAGTTGAATGGACAACTCAAATTTATGCTCTGGGTCACAGGTGACTGCCATGGCTTGAGATTTGAAACCCTGCCATTGGAGAAAAAGAATCAAAGTAGATAAGCACTTTTCTTAATGAAAAATAAACACGAAAGAAAAGAATGAAAGGCGTTAAAATAGAAACTTTTACAAAATCCATTCCTCAAGCAATGATAATTCAATCAAAGTTTGGGTCCATACCTGCTTCTCTAAGAAATGGGCGACCCTGGTCCTTTGTTCCCTAGGTACAGTTGGTAAGACTTTATCAGCTGTGTCAAAGTCCCGCCTCATGACAGCTGTTTGGTATTCTAACACAGAAAGCAACAATGAATAACTAACAATGCCCAGCTCCTTGTCTCCCAGGTAGAGGCGGTTTTCCTTCGGAATGTAGCTCAGCAAATACATGACTCTATGAAATACAGAAAAGTTTGTCACAATGAAATGATAAGTAGAGATTAACGGTAATTAAATAACATGCAAGCACCCACATAACAATGTAATTAAAGATAATCATTTAAGAATATTGTATGATACTTCACTTCAATATATAACATCTGCTTTAATAACTCATCACATCAATAAACTAAGAATAATCGCATATGGCATAAATGGCAACTGCCATTATGGTCCTAGTTAGAATTTTAATATGTGGTATATTGATGCATATGAATTGATAGTTAAAATATTAAAAACAACAGTAAGCCTTTATGGCGTTCATTATGAAGCCCAGTTAGGATTTCAATTTCTTGCATATAGAGATATATATGCTAAAATAACCAGTTTGGTTGATAACTATCTCTACGCTGACCTCCTGAAGAAATTCGGCACCATTAAATCAACAAAAATAAAATAATCAATCAGACCTCCTCAATAGACTGAACACGATTTTACAGTATCCTCTGTTATATTAGAAACAATCTTGGTTCAAAGTTCATTTTAATACCTGTCCAAATGCGCAATAGTGACAATTTCTCCGCCCACATAGTAGTTCAGACGGTTGACACTGTTAGTGTAAATAAAACAATCTCCAACCCAGAGGCCAGTACGAACTGTTTCCTCTATTTCATTCAACAGCTATGGAAAGAAAGAAAATAAGAAATGAAAAATTTTTTAAAACCAAAAATATACAACCCTTGAACTAAAAAAGATAATAAGATTGAATCTAGAATATGAGCTTAAGAATCTCCTATGAAGCCTGCCTCACTTCATAAATCTAGATCATGAAGCATGAATGGCATTACTATATAAATCAAGGTGTCCAGGTATTAGACACATTAAAAAATCCTACCAGCCAAACAAAAAATCCTACCACATTTTCTCCTAATCGGACATCACAAAATGACATGATGAAGTGAAGCGTTTCCAGCTTCGGAAGATCGCAATGAAATAAAGGGGTGTCACTCACCCCAACCGGAAATAAAAACCGGTTTATTAATTCACTTTCCAATTCCGTCTATTGACATTGGTCTGATCACACCATTATTATTCCCTTATAGAGCTCGAAAATTGCAATTGCCAACCTGAAGACATCTTTTTCCGACCTACAGACCCATTAACTTATCAAAATCCCGACTTGCCTGGACACCTTGTAAATGAGTAACAAATTCACAGAAAAAGCCATAGAGTTAATCTAGATGTAATCTTAATGTCTGTGGTCTAAGCATATTCTCAAAGTTCACTAGGTCATAAAACTATATAAGGTAAATGGAAATTTCCAATAAAAAATCCACAGTCTTGTGACAAAAACTTGCAATTATTTCATGCTCATCTCATGTGATGTCTTTAAGCAAATAAAGTAAATTCAAAACACAAATAATAATTTATGCTACGCTTACTTCAAAGGCATCTTCAACACCATCTTCAGTGATTTTATCTTTTTCATCTTTGGCTGCCTCTACTGCCTCAGAGTTATATTTCAGAATAAAAAATGAGTCCTCGGAGGCAATACTAACAAGTTCACCATTTTCACTCCAATAGATCTGTAAATAGAATTTTGTAAAATCAACATTTGAAAGCGATTATTGAAAAATAGTAAGCTATATAAACCAATCTTGTAATATAAGATATATAGTGCTCTTTTGCCATCATGCATCTAGTTGCACCAATCACTGCTCTAAAAAGCTTTTCTATCGCTAGCAACAAATCCAACCACATCACCAGCACAAATAATTAGCTTAACCTTTAAATTATGCATTAGTATTCTTTCTCTATAATCTCTAAAACAAAACAGAACATTTTGTGAAATGTTGCAACATCTCCATGATTTTCAAGTTCTGCATGTATACAGAAAAATGACATCCAAATATTAACAGCTGAATTTGCAAAGTAAAGGAAGATATGATGATAAACAATTTTGGGTCTATAAGCGAAATCAATGATAATGAAAATGAAGAATGTTTAGATTGATACAGTTTCAACAATTATGAGTGGTGATGTAAGAAAATCTTAAAAAATGAAACAGTGATGTAGATATTCAATAGCAATATATACCATGTTTCTTGGCCTAGCCTACCACAATGAACAATGAGATAAACTAAAAACTTTCATCCTTACATTCTTTGGTGAAGCTTCAATTCGTCGTACAAGTTCCGTGGTATCCCAGTCATAAAATGCTAGTCCACTGACAGAACGTACACCGAGCATGTGTCCACCATGAATACCTAGAGTAAAAAACATAAAACACCAAACTGACATAGCACAATTCCAATACAATAAATTTTCAAAGAAAGAGTTTCTTATGAATACTTGGATGGAAGTCTAGATTTGTCACATTCTTAACATCTTATAATAGGAACCAAATACAGGAAAACCCTGATCTACTACTTCAACAATCACTAGCTTTTCTTGAGAATTCAACAGTTTGGATACAGGAAAATTTACATCTTACAATACAAAGCGAAACAGCCAATAGAGGCAGAATACACTGAATAAATGGCTTAGAATAAATATAAGGGTAGAGAGGTTAATGTTGCAAACTGTGACTCAATTAAAAAGCCCTTAGATGAAGACAATCATATTCAATTATGCTTTGACCCAGATGACAAATAATGCAGTAAAAATACAATGACAAAGAATTTAAATATACCTTCTGCCCCAAAATCTGGTTTGAAAGATTTTTGCTCCTTAAAATTTTTGAAAATTTTAACTGATGTGCTTCCCTCTCTAATTGCGTAGACAGATGAATCATTGCTCCACACAAACTCTTGTGCAGATCCAAATGACTTGTTCCTGAGGGCCATCGCTGTGTAGATGATGTACTCACCATCACCACAGACTACAACAAATCTGAAATATAAAATAAAGATTCCATAAATCATAGTTCTACACAGTTCTTATAAAATCAAATAATATAATCAATTACAGGAGTACTGATGTAGAAAGTAAGAAGTACAAAAAACAATTGACAGTAGATGGTTAGTTATTTGGAGTTAAAGGGCTCTTTCAAACTCTAGGGTCAACTCAGAGCCCTTGAAAAAAATTGGATGATAGGCTAGTTCTACTAATAAGAATATATATAATAATTAAGATATTGAAATGGAGAGTTGATTTACTATTTAAAAAGAACATCCCTCAAAAACAAAAATGATGGCCCCGAAACATGCACTGCAAAGACCATCCAGGATTTTCTAATGCCCTTTGTGTACAAAGATAGCAAGCGACCCCCGTAGTATTTTTAAGTCAAGCAATGCACACAAATGGGGGATGGCTATGGCTATATGCCCCAGGGGAAAAAAGAGCCTGAGAGTCAGACGACAAAAAAACAGATGGGCGAAGTGGCTCCCACTCGACACCTCTTACGACAAATGTGGGGAGTACTTGCTATGGCTGTATTGTAACCTCTCGGGAGAATGATCTACATCAAATGACATTTACAACAGGTATCAAAAAGTACATCTGCTATTTAATTTCATGATTATCTTCATACTTTACTAAACAAAATAGTGATAAAAAGATAAAGAAATATATTTGCTTTAAATACATTAAAAAGTAAAATAAAAATGAGACAACAACATTTACAAACCTTCCATTGGGATTGTGAGATATTGTTTGAGGATAAATTTCACAACTGCCCATATCCTTCACAGCTAGAGACAGTCTCTCTCCATCTCGTATTTCCTGGTCTCCCATTGCCTTTATATTTGCCTGCTGAATCTCTGAGTGTTTTGCCCAAATTATTTTTCCACTGGAATCCATAGACATGGCAGGTTCTTCTCTGCCCAACTATTATTATGTTAAAGAAAAAAGGAAATGTAGTCAGTGAAACATATATTATGAATTATGAAGAGATCAAAATTCTAGACAATATATTAAGCTATTGAATTAACATTTTTGTAAAATTCTAGCATTTCAAGACCAATTATCAATAAAAAACAATATAAACAACTTTATTTCCTTACTTTGATGATGATGCTTCCCTCGTCATAACCCAAAGCTACGTTGTTTGATCCTTTCTGACAGGCAACTGTCCAAACTCTCTCCAATCCATAATTGAGAGTACTCTCAAGCCGATATGTGTTAGCATGCCAGATTCTCACAGTACCTGAATGTTGAAAAAAAAAAAAAAGCAACAATAAACAAAAACCACTTGATGATAGATGGACAATATTTTATATTCATAGTGACATTCTTAAATACTTATAAACAAAAAAGCCTGATGTTGTTACAGAGGAGAGATCAGAGAGATAAAAGTGAAGCTTTTTTCAAATCATTCAGCAAGAAAAAGTGACAGTACATTTAAATTTGATCTTAGAATAAATCAATCTAAAAGAATTAATAATTAAGGGAATGAAAATGCAAGAAATGTTCAGGTGAAAAACATAATCACTCATAACTCCTTGTCATTTACAAAAACAAAACAAAAAGATTAATAAGCAATTTACTCACCATCTTCTGAACCAGTAAGAATAATTGGCAAAGTTGGATGAAAAGCAACAGCTGACACATTTTGAGCATGGCCTTCCAAAGTCTGGACGCAAGTTTTATTCTGTCAGGACATAACGAGATTGTAGGCAAAGATAATTTGCATAACAATGATAAAAAGAACATCAACATCATAAATAAATAATACATTATATACCAATGATTACCTGGGTCATGAGTTTAAAATGATTCTAATTCAGCAATGCCTGTAATAATTAACCAGAAAAGCCTTGAGAGTCAATGAATGATATACTCAAGTAATTCATTTATTTTAATTTTTTTTAGTTATTAGTCATTGAATAATACCCTTTTCATGAAACTACCTGATAATCCCATATCTTGGCATGTCTATCATCAGCACCAGAAATGAGATAAGGCTTGTCTCCGCCTGAATAATAACCAACACAATTGACACCTTTTTCATGACCCTCAAGGGTAAAGTTTGGTGTCGAGGAGCCAAGTTGCCAGACCTGAATGAAGAGAGAGGATTGGAGAGAATTACGAACAATACTTAGAATTGGCGTAGTATACATTACATATGAGAAACTGGATAGCAAATAAAACGACTGATAATTATAAAATTCATCTTCATCTTCTTTTCAAAGGTAAATGTAAAATGAGAAACCTAATCACATTGAGTATTGCCGTGAGTGTAACTAATAAAATGAGCTCAATGATTATATGATGACCTGACCTGATTAAGAAATGTGCACACCCATATTTACACAAAATGAGCATTCTTGCGCCTTTCAACCCTGTGAGCAACTCATTTCACATGCTTACATTTGTAAGAAGAAAGCACAAATGGCAATCACTTTGGTAGATGATGACAGATTTAATCAGAAAAGTTACCTTAATGGTCCTATCCAAAGATGCACTGGCAAATTGGTTGTTGTCTTTTGGATTGATTTGGATTTGCATGACATAATGAGTGTGTCCTTCAAACACTTGTGTGCATGTCCATTTTTTGTCCCAGTCCCACAACTTGATCAACATGTCATCTATGCAGAAAATGGTTAATAAAATGAATGAGACGTAATGATGAAAGCATATATTAATAATTTTCAATATACTTCATTTTAAATGAAGACTTAGGACTTGTTTTAAAACTTAAAACAAAATTACAGTTCATTTGGAAATACAAAGCATATTCTGATGTGAAATAATAAAACAAAAACTATTAAAAATCAAGAAACCTAAATCAAGTGACAAGGCTGTTGTACAGACAGAAAACTATTCTTAACTATTCCAAGTCAGAGATGATTTTCCCAAAGAGATCTAATATTAAAAGGGATGAGAATGAAGGAAAGATCACTTACCACTACTAGTGAGGATAAATGGTTGAGTTGGATGAACACTAATAGCACGAAGGTAGTCAGAGTGGGCTTCAAACTGATGGACACGCTCTCGAGTATTGTAGTTAAACACTCTGATATGCATATCATCCTAATAAAAAAATGTTTAAAAACATATTTTAAGGATAGAAAGTTACATATCTAACAGTATCACATAAAATCTAGATAAAATATAGCTTTCCATAAAATAGAATCGTTACATATATATGCCTTTGATAAAAAAACCAACAACAATTAAATAAATGATTACAGTCTCTGAGTCTGCAATGATATGAGTGGAGATATTGACTATAAACCCATCTTTATCTTTATCCGCTCATTTTGCAACATGAAGGATGATCGACAATAGACAACAACAAAATGTTTCACACTTACCGATCCAGTAACAATCCAGTTTTTCCGAGCAATAAATCTAGCAGCTCTGACAGGCAAGTCACATACTTCAAAAGACTTGATTAATTGCTATAACGATGAAAAGAAAAAGAGCTTGTTAGAATAAATAGCCCAACTAGAGTAATTTTAAGAAATTTAATAAAACTAAATAAAATTTAAAAGCATCACACATTAAATGATTTGTTTTTGAGGTAGAGGGATGTGACCAGAAAGTATATAATTCTTAAAGAAATAAAAGACTTATCTAGACTAAAAGTTTGCTTATGAAATAAGGCGTGATTGTAATCATTTGAATTCAATATTTTTTATGCACTTATAATTCTCTTGCATCCAAAGAGTTATTGACTGATGTGGGTCAATGAAAATAGAGCCTTCTAGACATTCCTTTAAAAGCCTTCTTCTTGGTTTTTTTGACCATCAAAGACTATATGACAGCAAACACTCTATTTCTTTTTACACTTTCTTTCTCTCCTAATCACAACTCAACAACATGATGGTGTTGCTACAACTGTCTGATGACCCAAGAAAAAAAAAAAAAAATCAATTATAATATAAAATATAGGTTTTACGCCATTGAATGCCATACACTACCCAAAACGTAATAGTTATGTTGTATTGTCTATTATTATTGTTGTTTGTTTATTGATACTGTCCTATTTTACTTTCCACATATACCGTATTCACCCTATTAGAAATATGGACATGCACATCTAAAGCGTTTATTTTTCGTACTGAGTCTCCCCCCCCCCTACCTCTCCCCTGTCCCATATATTTGCGTAGGGTCTATTAATTGAATCTACTTCCAATAAGGGCTACAGTGTTCTAAGGAGGGCCTAAAACTTTCCATTGGAATTGTAATTTTTGATACTCTTAGAAGCCCCACTCTCCTTCATTTTCACACACCCCTGTCTAATAGAGCGAATACGGTGACCAAATAGTGGCTTTACTTTAAATCTATACTATACTAATAGTTCACTAATTACAAAGCAATAGGGTTCAGAAGAAGGAAAAGGTAATCCTCCATAATTTGTCACGGGATTCAAAGCTAAAATTATTTTATTTTAATTGATATAAATGAATTTTAGGAGTTTTTCCGCAAACAATTTATTTTTCTTAATAATTATATATATAATATATACATATATATATATATATGCATATCAATGTCAGTTTCTCGCACGATAAATCTAAGAAGTGAATGAACAGTGTCGAATGAAGACTGTCATATTTTTTATTTCATTTCTTTCTAACAAATTCATAACCACCCAAGTTATCAACAAGAAATTGCAATTAATCAAGAAAAACGAGCAAATTGTGTCTTAATCGTAACAATTGGGTTTCCCTCGGACAAAAACAAAAAGACTCAAGCCCTGTTGCCGTAAGTCTTGTGTACAATGTGGCTTGCGAGAACGATGCTCAATTCCGCCATTGCACTTTAGAGAACGAAACTACACGGTCGGACCTTAATCGTTACAAACGGACAAAAATAAAGCCTTCGATGCTATAAACGCAATAACTTCCTCGCCGGTCAATAAAAACGCATTTCACACTGTAGTCGACAGAAGTAATGTAGTTAATGATATAATCACAACACAAAATCCACGATTTTCTCTCTCGTTTGACAGAAATTCACGGTACAATTTAATGAAGAAAACGGACAAAATGAGTAACGATTAAGACCAATTTTTAAGGGTTATGTAATGTAAGTATTATTTAACCTTTACAATTGATTTGACTTTCACAAGATAGATTAACTTTAAATTGAAATTAGATGTAAGATTTTCATTGTGAAAAATCAGGTATTTTTTCATTCCCAAAGTACTTTTCTTACCTTCAAATTGATTTTTTGGGCCTCGGCATGCCTATCCAAGCTTCTATACGTTAAATTCAATGAACACAATGTTTTGTTATTATTGACATTCAAATTGGGGGGCTGGGGGGGTTCTATGCCCCTACAGTAAAATCTGTACATCGTTCTAAACCGTTGGCAGGCAACAAGCAGAGGGATCAAAAAATGGGGTCTGTTAGTTTTAAGCTAGTCTACTGGTTGCTGTGTTATGGGTTCAATGTAATTTTAAGAGCTTTATTCACAATTTTAACAATGAAAAATTAGATTTTTTTAACATTTATTTTTTCATACCTGTGCCAGGAGAAAAACTAATTCTCAAAAACTATTCAATTTACATCCACCAAACTTCAAATGGAGATTAAGAAATGCATATAGTAGAGGTCATTGGCTAGTTATTTTTCCATTTATAATTTGGTGATGAATCAATTTGGATGAAAATTCATACATTGGAGGGTTGTTCTTTTATTCTGGAGTTTTCAAATGATTCTAAGTAGCCAGTGATCTAGAATGACATAATATTAAGTATACCAAGGGAAAAAAATGGAAAATTTGTGACACTTTTGAAAAATTAGTTTTTTTTCGCGATCATTAAATGAATTTATTTTATATATTATATGGTGACTGAATTTTGTTTCCCTGAAACGTCTGCACTTATTTTCTCTTTGCCGTTTTGATAAGTTGTCTACTTTTCTTTTGTTATAGAGGTTTATTTGGGTCAAGATATTGTTTTTGATCTTGATATGTTGATGAACCTAGGCTTGTGCTTGGCTTACTTTCTACCTGGTCACAAGGGACACATCCATTTTATTATGATTCTGTTATATACAATTTAAATTACTTGCAGACCTTTTGGATTGGCGTGATTCTGATCAGAGACAGCATAGGCATATTATTCACCTGACCTCAGAACAGCTCGATGTCAAGTTACCAATGGAGACCCATGCATCTCATTCTCACAAGAAGTGTTTTGGGAAGACAGTCATTATCAATGATAAGTCTATTGCCCTATTTCGTATTGGCAGAGATGCCTTTGCTACACAATCGGAATGTCCACATGCAGGTAAGAGGAACTTTGTCTAATAAACCAAGCACCTGCTCAATGCCAATGTGTTCTGCTTCTCGTCCAGCATCTGATGTGACATTTGCATTTCTCTTCACACCAATTAAACTTGGCAGGGCTCTGGCCCTTTCTGCCACAATCAGTTTTTAAAGGAATTTTTAAAAGTTTCATGACACTATGATTTCACAATCACATGACAATGCTTTTCAAGTTTAATTTACAATTTCCTAACAAACACTTTTGAAACCTTGAACTTGAAGATACATTTATAAGAAAAAAATTCCTGTCATAGAAAATTCAAAATTCAAAATGGAAATAACAAAGTAAAACTTACATCAAACAGTCTTCTTTTCATTCATCACTAATTTTGTTCATTTGGTCAAGTCTCTCTTGTTGAAATTATGAAACGCATAAAATAATTTTTGATATGTCTTACTCTACAAACATAGTAAACAACTAAGTTTGGAAATATTTATTTCGTTTGATTGGAAATGTTTTGAAGCAATTCTGAATTTATCCCCACAACAGTGCTTTACTTACATAAAAATAATTTGAACCTTAGGCACAGGTTCGCATGCAGAAAACCTAAGCATGAAATGTTTTTATAACTTGCAAGGTACGGGTTACTTACAATGGGCCCAGATAATAAGAGTATCTAGCTATAGGTAGATTCAAAATTCAAGTGTTGGAATTATGCTTAAAAAGAAAAGTGTCATTCTTTAGTGAACGCTTCTATATTATGTGATCACTACATAAGTGCTGTTATTTAATTTTTTTTAATTTATAACATTTTACTGAATATGTAATTAGTTGAATTAGGTTCCTTACTTTTTTGTAATCCAAGCATTTAAAAATTATTTTGTTTATTTTTTCTAATGATTTAATTTGACCATTGGATTGAAATTGTTATGATCTGAATATCCAACCGAAATGATTTATTTTTTTTATTCACTTGCTTTTATGTTTCAGGTGGACCTCTTTATTTAGCTGATATTGAGGAATTGGTTCCAGGCCAGGTTTGTTTAAAGTGCCCATGGCATAAATGGAGATTTGACATTGACACAGGTACTACTTTGCATCCATCTGGAAGAGATACCAAAGTTCAAATTTACCCAGTACGTGTTGATGAGGATGGTCATCTTTCCATTGGCTTTGACTCATTGGGACCATCTGCCTTCAGGACAAGTTTTTAGTATGGGTTTCCATTGGCTTTGACTCATTGGGACCATCTGCCTTCAGGACAAGTTTTTTTGTATGGGTTTTGTTTGATTGTTTTCTTTTAACTTTTGGATATTGTTCATGACATAAACCCATACCTTGTAGATTCTTTTTCATGGAGGTCCTCTCTCATCTAAAGTTTTTTTAAAAATACAGTTCTGATTCAGTTATTTGATCATCTATCCTGCTTTCTGCCTTGTCATATGAATCAAAGCTAAAACTTTAGTAACTATTGTAAACTTTAAGTAGTTTTAGAATCACAAATTAGTTAGATTTATTCATTTGTATTTTGAGAATTTCCTCGCCTTACTTCATTAACCAGTAGAATAATTGATTATGAGAAAACTAGAAATCTTATTGATGGATCAAATGATGAGGGAGAAGAGGAGATTATTAGACTCCTCCAAATCTTGGTTTTGGCATTACTTATATTATCTATTACATGTATTATTAAACAGAGTTGTTAGTTGTGAATTAATATACCAGTAGTGCATTTTTAATCGATTAATGAATTTTTTAATGCAAAGTTTTGTTTTATGTGGCACTTATTTTTTCAATCAAACATAAGTGCCTTTCAACCTTCACAGCTTTAAAATTTTGTCGTGTATGTTTGTCCTTTTACCTACCGTACCTCATTTTAAAAATAAGCATTAACCTGAGCCATGTATCTCATTTTAAAAATGGGCATTAACCTGGGCCATGAACAAAGGGGCGGAAAATTTACTATCTTCATTTCACCTCAACTGCCTCTGAAGCCTTCTTCTGAACATGCAATGGAATAATTTAAGTAACCAGTGAAGAAATCATTGAAAGTGCATATACATGGGATGTTGTCATAACAGTGAAGAAAAGAATATGGAAGACATGCTTTTCTTTTAAGAATGGTGATAACTTGACTACCAAAACAAGCTTGGGATTGGACACCAACTTGAAGTAGAAAAAGGAGATACCAAGAACAATTTTTTTAACGAACACTATCATCAAAGTCAAAGACAAGAAAATAGGCAACATTCCATGTCAACCTGATGAAGAAGGCACGAGGCTGGCATGAATTGCAAACTCTCCTCTCTGCTCTATGTACCTAACGGTATTAACGGAGAATAAGTTAGTAATTTAATGTCTAAATGAAATGAAGAATAGAAGGGAAGATAAAAATTGGGTTTCAAATAAGTTTTTTTGGAGGGTTAAATAATTCATAGCTGCCAACCAGTAGGATAAAATCATACTGAGTATGATTTGACCCATCCAATAAAACATGATTTTGATAATATTAATTTCATCTTTAGTGAAAAATTTAGCATCAGTCACTTCCTCCCATTTACTAGGCTCGAAACAACAATGTTGAAGAATAGGCAAATTCGATATTACCAATGCTGATGTTTCTATTCATTACCACAGGGTTTTTTATTATTGTGAAAATGGGTGCCAGTGCTAGCATACTGCTGCGCAGAAAGTATGATTTTGGTTTCTGAGATGTTGGCAGCTATGAATACTTGTTTTTCAAAGTACCTTTTGATAGAAGAATACTAGTAGAACAGCAATAACAATTTCTGTACACATTTCTATGAAATAGTTACTGTTTGTGCCTTTTGAACCCTAAAATTCGATTTTTTGTTTGAAAAGACAAGTTTCCTTTGTGTTACCCTTATGATATTCAAATATGGTTCTTTGTACAACTGTATATAAAATTGATGAGGTTGTTAGTTGTATTGTGACTTACGCCTCAGCATCTATATTTTACTTGACAGCTTTCAATTATAGTTTGCTTTGGTATGTTGTTGTTTAAATAGTCATACCACAATGCATTATCATGGTTTAAAATACTATATCAAGTTATATACAAATTTGAATGTGATGGAGTGATATCGATTTAATCATCTTTTTCCTTTATTTTGAACTTGTGTAAATATTCTGTTTTTAGCGGTCTCTATGTATATCACTTTTTTATTTCTGAATTTTATGCTAAACGAGAATCAATAGATGTAAAGGAGAAATATGAAAGAATTTCTGAATTGCTATCGATCATTATCACTTTTATCTAAGTTGAATCTTGGCCAATTATTATTTATCCAAGCCATTTATTCCATCTGTGGAAAATGAAAGGGTAATTTTTTTTCCTCATCCTAGAAATCTAGGGTGTCATCAAACATTACCATACCTCATTACTAGAACGAGACTTGTCAAGGTAATGTTCTTTTGCACCTGTGTGATGTATTAGTATTAGCCTTGTATGGTACTTGTACTTAGACAGTTGGGATTGAATTTTTAAAGAATTATTAAAATGGTCTTTTGATAGCTTTGATTGAACTTGGGGCCTTATGAGTGCACATCTCCATCTATTATTATAAAATATTCTTATTTTAAACATTTTGTCTTTCATTCAACCAAATGTGTGATACAAATCAAATCAGTGATCAGGGCAGTACAATTTCTCATTCTAAGAGGACTTGTTATTGTCACAACTCAGAATTAAAAAAAAAAAATATGAGGGTGGTGGAGTGGTTTCAAACCAAACAACAGTATGTCTGATATTTGTTAAAAAAAGTACACGCTTTTAAAATTGAATAAGTTGGATATGGCTCAACTCACTCAAGTTTTGCCTGATAATAGCTTAAAAAACATTCTTGTTAAATTAATTTGCGATCATACAGAAAACCGTTGAAATTCTGCTTTTAGAAAGACTAAATACCAATTTAAATGTAAATTTATGAAAACCTTTAATTTTATGCACTTGTTCAAAATATTAACACAGCCCCCAAAAAGGGGCGTATTGCAACGGAGTACTTGTGCTATTTTTTATGTTGCTCCTAGTCATTTGCAGATACCGTAATTCCCTTTCATTTGACACCTTGGTCTTCTGATTCCTTTCTCCCGTTTTTGAGCAATCATATGTTAAAAGTGTGTACTTTTTTATCAGACACCCTGTACATAAAAAAGTGTACAAATATTTCTTTGTTTTTGAAGATGATTTTCATCACTTTTACCATTGTTGATGCTTGGTAAAGTACTGACTACATTTCTTCCTCTCTTTACATATTTACAATTTGGGGAGAGATTATTTGGGCTAAATAATTTGTCACGCTTACATATTATATTATAGCTAAGCTAATATATAATACCAAAGCATTTCAGATAAGGTCACAGTGAACAACATAATTTTTTGTATATTAAAAGGCTAAATAAGTGTACAGTGTACAACTTGCAGATTTATAGAAACATAGAATGGGATGACAGCTCAAAATTAATACATTAATTGTCGTGTGATGGGTTTAAGCCTGAAGATTCATCGTTCAAGGTGAAAAGGGGGGGGGGGGGGGGTTGAGTCAGATCAATTCTCCTTTTATGGAAATGGTGGAAAATGACACACTTTAGATACACACTGAAACAGACCCTGTGATGTAAAGTGGCAGAGACTATAATATTAATAATATGATTGAGTTTATTTGACAAAGCCAAGTATTAAGTAATAAAGAAATGATTTAGATCCAGATCATGTAAAGGAGTATACAACGTGATTTGAACATTTTAAGGATTTATTAAATTGAATAAGCAGTTTATACTTTTTTTTATGAATGTGGGTCTCTTTATTTGAGAAATTACTCAGCACATAGCCCAAATGATCACACCCATACAATTTTCTTGCCATATTGGACTAGCTATTACAGTAAATGATGCTCTGGTAACATAATGTTTAGATGCATTAAATGACATTAACAGTTTAGATTTGCTACAAAGAAACATTAAGGGTGCTATATCTTTGAATTTTAACAAATATATGTATTGAATTATTTTTATGTATTGATTTTCAAGAAAGGTTTTTACATACTTTATACATAGCTGCCGACCATTGAACCAGTGGGATATAATCATACTAAGTATGATTTGACCAATCCAAAAAACACAATAGATACTTTTATTAATTTCATTTTGGGTGAAAATTTTTGCTTCACTCACTTCTCTCCATTAACTAGTCTTGAAACAGCTGTGATGAAGGTAAGGAAACTTCAATATTACCAATGCTGATGTTTCTATTCATTGCTACATGGTTTTATTTTCTTGAGAAAATGGAAGCTACAGTTTTGGTCTCTGAAGAGTTGGCAGCCATGTTAACACACATATTTTTCAATTATGGTCATACAAGTTCTTTTTTGGGGGGACTTAATTTTTTTTTCATGATATATATATATGTGTGTAGGACCCAAATCATTGTACAATTGTCTAAGTTGGTCCAATTAACGTCATCATGCCCAACCTGGTCCGATTTTCGCTCTGCACCATCTCACCGTTACCATCATTGTTCTCAATGAGTGGAACTCAAGTTTGATTTTATTGTCATGCCCAAAACCTTTTACTCAGTAGAAAATCTAGATCTAGGCCCTGCATTCATGGGTCAAGAAATGGATCTAGATTTATTTTATTGTAGCACTGGTAGCACAGTGGCAGAACAGTTAAGACGTTGGACTCACATGCGAAAGGTGGCGGGTTTGAATCTCATTGGAGACACTGTTTAATTCTTGGGCAAGGTTATTTACACAAAATGCCTACGTTTGCGACGCTGTATAACCAGGTTCAACGGCGTACACATTGATTGGAAATCAGGCCGACTTAGGCATAATCGGGGCAAATGGACCAAGATGGGCAACCTGACTGGGATGAGCATCCTACATATACATTGTATGTAATGTTAAATGTACAGACAATGATGACCTTCAGGTTTCATGCTCATTTGGTTTAAGAAGACTGTGATAAAAATAAAAATGTTATCACATTACTGAATGCCATTATTATGGTAGTACTCTGTCATAGGGTTCTCACATTACTGATATTCAAAGGGAAAGATATACCGGTACATACATACTTTTAAATAAATTTTTTCTTATTTGAAGCTGTACATAACATTTTACTGTGGGAAAACTTGTTAGTAGCAACTAGTATAGTACTCTTCGGCTTATAACCCGCACCACGGTTGACACAGGTACCGGGTTATTAACCGGAGTGGGTTAGACATGACCCTGTCGCCCTGTTTCATACACCTTCCTGTGTTATTAACAGGACTGTTTGGTTTGTGGGTTTTTTTTGGGTTTTTTTGTGTGTGGTTCTATCTATGCCGAATTTCTTTCCAATCTCTGTAAAATTTACTTTGTTACATCTCTCATGCGATAAAATTT
>JASKDV010118636.1:0-14351 GCA_032466395.1 Aegires albopunctatus | reverse complement strand
GTCGGTCAGGGGAGTATAATTGTCATTGTAAAGCGCCTTGAGCACGGCTACGTGGATATGTGCGCTATATAAGAACGGCTTTTACTTTACTTTACTTTTACCATTGCTTCTCAAATGTACTGTGTTCACTATAGTCTAACAAAGCTTTAAGTTGATGGAAATAAAATGAACCGTCAAAGTCAAATGCCTGCATTTGGTTTGATGTACAAAAAATGTCTGTAGTTATGAAGGTTATGGAGTTGCTTGAAGCTGTGCCTTCAATTTATCGTAATGGGGAGTAAACAAAGATGGCAACATACTTCTCATTATTGTTTGCCTTAAAGTAAGGGAGTACCTATTTTGGGTTCAAATATTGAAGAAAAAGTCGAAAGCCTTCGTCCTAGACAATGCTCACCCTTATTGACATCCATAATAAGCTGGAATCAGGGCTTTTTCCTTTTCTTTAATTACCATCATATGACTTTTAGTTTCAAGGAAAGTGGTCAAAGTCAAAATACCAATAGTCGACTGCTGATCCCTTTTTCCTTTCAGTTAACCAGCTTCTTTTCTTTCCCTAGTAAAAACAGAATGTTCAACCGAATTCAGCAAACAAGAGAGAATACAAATTTACCATAGGTCAAAGTCGTACGAAGGAAGTCTTATCAAGAATATAAATTCTTCCTTACCCCACCACCACTTTCAATCCCCTTTTCCCTCGCATCCCATAAAATGACTACCCTGATGCCCACTTATAAATCCAGCCCTGATAATCTCTGATTATCTCCTGCAGAGTCAACAAAGAATTTTTCTACTTCAGAGTACGGGTAACATAAAATTTCTATATTTTTTCTTGTTTGTGTAGTCTTAAGGAGAAAATAGAAATATCGATATCCAGCGTTTGACTTCAATACAATACGATATTTGAGAAATTATGGCTACATGAATGTTTGAAAACGCTGATATAGCAATACCAGTAAATGTAATACCATTGAGAAGACTCATCTTAAATTCCTGGCAGGTGTGATGTTCAACCCTTATGGAAGGCTCTTTAAATGCGATTTCCTCAATGTAATCAGGTATAAAATGAGTAACAGGGCAAAGGGAACAATAACATTAATTTAAAAAAAAAGAAAAAAGAAGCTATTTCAAGAAAAAAGTCAGGACACAACTATGCATTGTTTCATTTAATTAAAATTCCTGAGACTGAAAGCAAATAAATAAATCTAAAAAAGAAAGAAAAAAATTGGAAAAAACCAACAAACCAAGATCTCAATCTAGATTCTAGATAGCCTACATGTATTCAGATTAAAATCCAAACAATAAACGGACAAAAAAAAGAAGAAGAAAAGAACAGGAATATGTTGACTAGGAACCGTATCACACAGAAATTAACATTTTTTCTTTTAACCGTTAAGAACATAAAAAACCCACCCCCGCTTCAGATAATTGCAGCATGTTAATGTCCAACACCGTTATGAAATTCTCTAAATACAACATAAGATATGAAAATAAATCAGTATAATGTCAAATTTGTCTCCCTTTCACAACCAAACCTTTTTCATTCATATATCATGATCTCCTATCTTGACACTGTATGTTGTACCTCCATCTTCATAACATATTTCCTCACTTTCTATATCTTCCTCGTCAATATCACTATCTTCTTTGCTTTCTTCTGAGGATGTCTGAAGAGGGTTTTGCTCTGGTTCCAATTTTACAGGAAGTGGTAAAGAATTAGATGATTGTGTTTCAGTTTCAAACATCTTTCTTATTCTGGAGTACAATAAACAAAACAATTGTGCTTCTGGATTGTCTGATTTTTGTGAGGTATTTGAACCCATGTAATGTAACATTCGATATTGAATTATATTGTCGACACCACCTTTTGCAGTGAGGTCTAGCAATTTATCAAGGGCTTCAAAGGAGGTTATTTGAGGAGGGGTCAGATTAGAGGATGTTTCACCTGTAGCACCATTCTGTTGTGACGATGAGCTTTTAAGGGCAGAGGTTTGAGTATCGATAGAAGGAAAATTTTCTACTTGCATGATAGATTTTTGATCAGAAGTGGATGAGTCTTTATCAAGAGAAGAAGTCTTAAATGATGGGATATTGTGAGATGAAAGAGTTGAATGATGTATTGCGGGAGGTATCACTTGATCAAATTCAAACATTTCCACGTCTGTATCTGTTGATGTGACTGTATCATTTAAATGTTTTTCATCCCATGGAAATATTCCTGCAGCCTTAAAACCGGACACCACAACATCTTTCTTGATCCCCCGTTTCCAAGCATTATTGAGCACTTTTGAAAAATCCTCCTTTTTCATAATGTCTGAGGTCACCTCCTGGTAGTACAATATCTCTTCCCTCAAAGCTTCTTTTAGGCTAGTAAAAGTTGTCAAGTCTAGTGGATGAACTAGATACTGTGAATGATTTGGAAGCTGGTAAAGCAAAATGTTATGATTTCTACAAAGGTCTCTGACAAGTGAGGTAAAGTGGGTTTTGCAAATGTCGGCAAACAATATAACTGGTTTTTTAAGGTCTTTAATTGATGGAACAAATGCTTGTTCAAGCCAAGCACTAAAAATCTCAGGGTTAATTAATCCGGTCTTAGATTTGGCAGAATGGGCATTAGGAAATCCAGCCAATGGAACAAAAGTAAGTTGTTTTCCTGGAAAGATCAGAAGTGGAGGAAGGACATCTCCCAGGGCATTTCCGCAGGCTAAGATGTTTATCTGGTCATGGTTATCATTCTCTAATTCCTGGTCAATCAGTAAATCATTTTCATCATTCAAAACTTTAAATATCCCACCCCAAGGCTGAAACCCTGATATATCACAATTAAATATCCGTGAAGGGTGATTTAAGACGTCTGTGTCCATGGATGTAATATCTCTGTGAATTGTTTCAAACCATTCCCTCAGTCTTTCTGCTGTTAAAGGTTGCCCAGAAAAAGATTTATCGGATGTTCTACGGATGGAATGAAGAAGCTCTTCATGACGTTTTAAAAATGATATCAACCATCTCCTTCCAAGCTTCTTGATTTTAAAGGGCACTTGCTTCTGCTTTTGTATTACAAAATTTTCAACAACAGCCAAAATCTGGTTGAATAAATAACATAAGAAATTAAATATTAGCATTAATTACCATACAGTACTCTTACATTAATAAGAACATCAAAAATGATATTCCTCAATTTGGCCAAATCAAATTCAATGCAAAAAGGTGTGATGTGGCCAAATCAAATTCAACGCAAAAGGGTGTGATGTGGCCAAATCAAATTCAATGCAAAAGGGTGTGATCTGGCCAAATCAAATTCAATGCAAAAGGGTGTGATCTGGCCAAATCAAATTCAATGCAAAAGCCTAGGGTTTGATGTGGCCAAATCAAATTCAATGCAAAATCCTAGGGTGTGATGTGGCCAAATCAAATTCAATGCAAAAGCCTAGGGTTTGATGTGGCCAAATCAAATTCAATGCAAAAGAGTGTGATGAAAATATTGGAACCGTCTGTCTACTGTAGAGTAGTACATGGCTACAGCGGGAACATCGCTACAGCGGGACTTTACCAGAGTCCCTTTTTATTTTACTATGTAAACTCTATTACCTGTGCTTGGATATAGTGGGGCAAGGAAAAGCCCTAACTCGGATACAGCGGAAGTGATCGAGTGAGCTTTAGGTCTAGTTTATGGTACGGTACTTCGGGGTGGCTTTATTATTGGCCAGGCCATTGATGAGTGAGGTGAAACAGACAGCAGAGAGGGATGATGCGGAGTGACATGTTATAGGCTACGCGAGCCACTCCAAAAGTGATGAGTCATAGTCATAGGCCTAGCCAAAAAAAAAGTGAAAAAAGGAGAGCGTGTAGACGTGTAGTATGTGATTCCTGTTCCCGATTCCTTGCGATCATTGATGCGCACGCCCCCATTTCATCAGTTCTACAGTGCCGGTACGATAGGCATATGTATTTAGGCCTAGACAGCACATAGCACAAGCAACAAGAAAAGATGGCTTCCATTAAAGAGAAAAGGAAATGCTTTCAAAAAATCATGTGGTTTTAGAATTATTTCCGGTAATTCCCCTTTGCATGCCTATAGCGGGAACTCGCTTAAAGCGGGATTTTTCTTCTGGTCCCAAAAGTCCCGCTGTAGCCGTGTACTACTGTATAGAAATACTATTTTCTATCTACGAAATGTTATTCTAAGAACAATACATGTATTATCGTTTACAGGAGTGAAATGTCAATTAAGTTTATGTCCTGCTGCACTGATGGAATGCTTTATATCAGTTTTATTTAGAAAACATATTTGGTTTTTTCTTGTTATAATTTTGAATGGAATATCCTTACTAAATAATTATGTGATTCATGTTGGATAGAGGATTCAAAGTCTAGATATAACAAATCCTAGAATCATTTTTAAAATTTGTTTCTATGATTTTTAAATTTCCTTGATATCATGATTTTATGTACAGTTATTGCCATTTTCAAGTGAGCTGATAGTGGAGCCTAACATATTGTGTCAATTGAAGTTCCTCGCTGTTTTATGCAATAGTTGTTGTTTTTTTCAATTAGTTACAGACATGGGGATTGAATCTAAGAACTAACTTTTTACACCTACTGTAGTCTGAATGGATAGTCAACACACAAAATCAATGGATATGAATTTCCTTGACACAAATTTAACGGAAGAGCTCAGTTGGCCTGATATTAAAGTTGTTCAAAAAACGTTTTCAATGTTTAACAAATTTTGTCTGTTTAAGCTCCCATTTCCATTCACGTTTTGTGGCTTTGTGTCAATTTCCATGGAGTATTACAAAAATATAACTTTTTTATTATTGGTTACAGCCGTCTTTGTGTTTATTGTCAATACATATATTTGAATTTTTATAAATTATTAGTATTAAATCCGTCCATATGTATTTTTCTTTTTAAACTAATGAAACAGAAGAATTGAATAAAAAAAATTGTAGAATATTTTCCTACATGACTACAATATATAGTGATTATATTCTTTTGCTACATACTTTTTGCTCAATAAATTCATTTGTCCAATCAAACATATGAATCTAATGATTTTTCCATTCTACTTTGTTAGTCTTATTTATTTATTTATTTGTTTATCAAGTGTATTAAAGTGTCACATAATTTACTGTTAGAGGATATCAAAGATATCATAATAATGATAGCCTTTAGGAATAATAATAATAATAAATAATTCTTGATATAGCGCCAACATCCCAATAATAATCAAGCTCAGGGCGCTTTAAAATTTAACAATGAAATACGTTATAATGCACAGCAGACACATAGATATTACTATAGAAATAAAAGACCTATTTAACATATTATGACATTAGATTAGAGTAGATGAATATGAATAAACAAAACGATCACCATTAATGTCCAGGAAGGCTGATTTTTTATAGTAATGTGTTTGTGTCAGATAAACTGTTTGCATGGACATAAAGATGTATGTTTTCGTATGTTCCAGATTATTTATTTGAATTCTAACAAGTCTTATCATAGAAATAAAAAGTGCTCGAAACAAAAACATTCCATGTTATATTTGTACAATTTAGTTTTGAAAAAGTAATGAATTTATGTTTATAAGAACAAATAATAAAAAATAATTAAACAATCATGGAAATTCAAAGCTCAGGAATTATCTTCATTATTGTGTAGTTTTGGTTGAATTTCTTTTTATGATATAAATATACATACTATGTGTATTTACAGGTCAACATATGAAATTTTGTCAAATATATTAAAAACTTAATTAACCATAAGATGTTTTCTATTTTTTTTCCAGTGTTGGTACGGCTTGTATGGAAGTTTTAAGATTGGAGAAGCAATTGTTGGACAAACAGGTATTATCATCAATGACAACTTATGACATTTATAGAAGCAAAATCAGTAGAAAGAGAAGCATTTTAACTAGATCTATGATGTGTTTTCCATAAAGACTAGTTTCTCTCTCTCAACTCACTGAGGACCAAGCTGCAGCTCAGGCTTGCTTAAACACACTTTGGTGACCAAGCCCGACTTTTCTTGGATTGCCATGATTAACACTATAACTTCATAAACTATAATTTTTATCTTAATATTGCAATAAATATACAAAATAAGCACAAAATGCATCATAGAACATCTAACTACTTGGTTATGTCAAACTTTATCCACAATTTCAGCTCTCTTAAGTGATTAGAACATAAATATTATCCAAATGATGCTTTGATATTGTATAAAAAGGGATGTTCCAAGGGGGTGTGCTATAGGCTAGTCATCAGTGATTAAAGCTATTTCTCATTTTGAATTGATATTTTTGTTTAGTTTGTAATCCAAGGGCTCAGACAATTTTCATTGATTTTTTTTCATCTGGCATCTTGCTTTGAACTTATATTCTCCATTTGTATTTATTTAAAGTATTTTTTAAAGATCTGTCTCAGAAAATGTCAATTTCCAATTTTCCAAACAAGTATATTTCTCAACTATTGTAGATTTCGCAACTAAGAGACAGCTTGAGCGTGACCCAGACTCATGCGTTGAGGCACAAGAGTAGCCTCATTCAAGAAAAGATTGAACTACAGCAGAAGAGACTTAGAGAAGGGGGAATTGAAGCATGGAAAGGTACTTTTAAGTATACAATATTTAGAAATAAAATAGAATTTTAAAATCCTCATAATGGGATGTATAACCAGAATCTTTTGATTTGCGCATTCATTGTTAAGGATTATTAGTTTTTACAGAAATACCAATATTATTAATGGAGAGCAAAATATCAGTACTGTAAAATTAGTTTTACAGTAGACGTATTGTTTAGAGAAGCCTAGCGCAAATATAAAATCGCTTTCATATTTTTTTTATTAGCCATTGGAGAAAGAAAATTGGAATGGGGTTTTTTTTCTCCAAATTTTTATTGAATGAACAGTTTTTAGTTTTTTTATAAGAAATTACATTTATAAAGATACATAGTAAAAATATCATTGCACTTGCAGGAATCATTATGTTATTTGGTTGTTGTTTTTTAGGTTTTGGTTTTAATTGTGTTTATTTTCTATTATAAAGTCATGCTTTATTTTTTGTTTTTTGGAGGAAGTGTGAAAAGGTTTCTTTTATTCTCCTTCATTTTCATCCATGTTGTCCTGTTGTCATAGCCTGCCAAGCCAAAGGTTGCTGGTTCAAACCCATGTAGGCTTGAATTTTAAATCTAATTTTTTGGGGTTGCTTCCGTTTCCTATCCTTAAGTTGCTAGGATAAAATCAGTGCGAAGTCCTATCGGGGGTGGACTATAATCTAGGAGTCCCATGTGTATGTGTGCATGTAAAAGAAATGTTTATAAGGCAGTCTTAGAAAACCCTGAGATCACCAAAGTTGTGGAAATGGGTACAGTCAATACAACTATAAGAACCTGTTGTCAGAACATTTTCCCATGAGTATACATGTAACAAAAACTGGTAGAATACAGTGGAAGACACCAGGTACCACACAACAGAACGTAAGATATGCAGATTCAATTCTACATAGGTCAATCATTCTGTTTAAATATGCTTTCGATGGGAAAAGGGCAGAATAAAAAGATCGAGTGAAAAAAGAAACAGAGTTGTACATAAAAATATCATTTAGGCTGCACATGTTCATTTAAAGTATGTCAAATTTTTATAAATATTTTTATACCATGAGTTATGTCAATACCATATATTGGTATACTTTAAGCAAATATATTTTTTATATATATATATATATTTAAAAAAAAAAAAGATTTATTTGACCTACTTTGGCCATGTCATTTTTTATTTCCCTTGGTGGGATCAATCAGTTTCCTTATTCCTAATATTCCTCTTCATAAGTCGTCTTCAGTATCAACCAATTATTAATACATTAAATTTCCATATTTGTAAATGACCCTATAGCTTACATGAATGCAGTTGGCAAGGAGATGATAGGATTTGAACAGGAAGCAAGGCAGTTTGTTAAACTTGGGGAGGTACAGAAAGCAGAGCTCATGATGACTAAGAAGAAACACGCAGAGAAGGAGGTAAGTTAATGATTATTATTAACACCCAAAAGGGGTGAAATACAGTCCAGCCCACTTATAACTACATTGGATTTACTGCCATTCTGCTTATAGCAAAGTTGCATCAAAGCCATGTATCATTAGTAATGAAATATTCATTATAGTGACATGAAATTTGACAATCTCGCTTATAGTTTAATATAATCGACATCCTGACTTGGTCAGAGTCAGCAACATTAAGTCAAAAATAGCAGTCCAATGAAAACCAATAAAATTCAAAGCAAGTCAGCAAGCTAAAACCACCAACTAGCTCCCAACCACTTGTAACGGCCCTATCTATAAAAAAAATGGGCCAAATATTAGTTTATGATTGACCCTGTTGCTTGGAGTTTCCTTTAGTTTTTCTGAGTCTCTCTTTATTTTTTCTTTATTTTATCTATTGATCGGATACATCAACTTTTGATTATAGCGACACAATATCAGCAGTTCCAACCATGTTGTTTTAAGCTGGCTGCACTGTGGTCAGGATTTTAAAAGTGCGAAATATAAAAGTTTTAAGCATTAATTTAGGCCAATGTTGCTATAGAACATTATTATACATTATGTTGTTGGATTTGCCATAACTGGTATTTCTGTTATATGTGCTATAAAACAATTGTAAATAAATTGCTAACCTGGATGGAAAATATTTATTTAATTTATTTTTTTTAAATGCATGGATTTTAAAGGCCTGAAGTATAATTTTAAGCAACATTAACACGCAAAGCCCTGGGCATCCTGCAGCAGTGCTAAACTAGCCAGCCTGGTAGGCCGGTGGCAAAAGTACCCTAGCGCTTTGACTTGCCTGACAAGCTGGTTTGTTTTTAAGGGTTGGTTATTCAAAGATGCATTTCTTTTCAAAGTGATGTAAAATATCCCCAAATAAAAAGTAGGTAAATGTAATTAGTAACTGTAGTGACATAACTTATGAGTTATAACGTAATCGCTTCAATGCAATGTTTCCAAAATGTAGATTGACACGTAAATAGCAGGTGATAGCTTATTGGCTGATATGACCCACTATACCCAAAGCATGCACACTTAATTAAACTCCGCTCCATTATTGTGTGATGTTTATGATGAGGGGGACATAATAGGTGAACAGAACAGGTGATGTCAGTGACCAATAGAAATAGCAATTACACCCTGGAATCTCCGCCCCCTCATGTCATCATACTATACTCATACATAAGCATTCTATTAGCACTGTATTGCTAGCATGAGGACAATCTACTCCTATCATCACTTTGGAGGCTTTGACATATTTAATATTATATACTCGAAACAATGGACTCTTGACAAGATCAAATGTAGAAACCTCCCTACAAATACCCTGAACGTAACAAATCATCATAAAGAGGAAGATACCACTGATAAATTGTTCAATATTATTATAGTATTAAATATATAAATAAAACTAGTTACATAAATATCTATTATAATCTATACAGTCTAGTCTTTCTATTCTGGACTTATGTAATCCGAATCACCCTGTAATCCAAGCCATTATCTGGGAACAGATTGTTTTCTTATCGTTTCTTAGTATTCCCTTGTCCAGAAAATTCTGCTATCCGAACAAATTGTCGGGAACAGAGATGTTCGGATAAGAGAGATCAGACTGTATTATTAAATATGATATACGTGTAGTTATATCAATAAATACATCGCATAGGGAAATAAATATTGTAAAAAGATATAATGCAAATCACAGAAGAATAAAAAGCATTTCAATTTAAGTTCAGTTAATTCAACCAATTACTTATTGAAAATCATTATAAAATCATATATATACACAATTTTTACAGAGATAAATAAATTAATATTAAATCCATAAAATAAAATGGTAAAACTGATTTGAATTTTTCAAAAATAAATATAAATATCAAAGAACCATTTAGGATTTACCGTATTCTTTTAAACCATAAAATATAATATCACTTTATAATACATTATATATTAGGCCCCTGCTATGAGGAAGTAAAAGTAAAATTAAATCACCCCAAACCCATTTAAAATACTGTCAATAACAATAATCGTTTGACAGTTGAATTTCTGTATATTATACATGAGCAGAGATATGTTGGTATATTAATTGTCCATTGTTAAATTAATTGTTTAAAAAATAATGGAGTAAATGCACCATAATGTTCAAGAGTAAAGTTAAACATAGTAGCTTGAAGTTTAATTTGCATACAATTTGAGTGCAAAGTATACATCAGAACTAAATTCAACCACGCTTAGCAATTCAAAATAATGTTGTTTTTGTAAAATTCATATAGCTGCAACCAGCAAGAAAGGATTTCAATGGAAATATTGTGTTCTTTCAAATTCAGATATGGCATGATAGTACCTGGTATGTAAGGATGAGGTTTATGCTGATGCATTACAAATTAGAAATGATGCGATTACCGATTATGATCCTCTTTTTTTTAAAATCAATTAAAACCCAGAAACTTTAGCTTTGCATCTCTGCTCATGTGCAGTATATTTATGATTATGATACTTAGTAATTCATATCTGCATTTATATCTTTGCAAATCAGCATATGCTATAGCAATGAATAAATAAATAAAATAAATATTGTAAAATTAAATAAATATTGAGTTTTTTACAATCTCACTCACACACATTGCAAATGGGTAATAAATTAATCTAGCTCAAGATTGAGATAGCACTTCAATAAATTAGGAATTGGCAATCTATTTACAGCAACTGAAAGTAGTTCACGGTCAGATATAAGGATCTGTTGGCGAATACAAATCTTGGACATGTGTTGAAGAGATGGAAATGGTTGGTGAAAGCCTATGCCCCATTCGTCTGCGACCTCTTTGTTCAATTCTGTTCTCCATTTCTCTCCTTCCCATACATTGTTGGCTTTTTTACATTCTGGTTTGAGCAGAGATCTTGTAAGCTTTCTTCCATAACCACTGATATCATCCTTCATCTTTCTCAGAGAGCTTATGGTGGCATTTGAAGCATATTCTCGACTAGTAAGAATTTGTTGAGAAAACATGATGGAATTAATGTTACTGATCATCATTCTTTCAGGGGTAATGGTTTCTTCCTTGACTGGATCCCACAATTTGAATGATGCTGAGGCTCCCACTGATAATAGAAGATTAATGAGAGGAATATCCCGGAACTCAATGGCAAGCGTTAATATGTTGTGTGAATGATATGGGAGAATCTCTTGATTCAAAAGATCAATAAGAGTTGGTTTCTTCTGAATGTCTTTTTGTGGAATGCAATAAGAAAGACCATCATGAAGTGGTCTCAAATTTGAGACTTGATAATAAATTAAGGGCTGGGCACGTCGATAGACATCAACCTCCATAGAAGTGCTTCTGTTGTCTTGACTAAGCATGGAAAAGAACTCATGACAAAGGACATCCTCAAAATTTGAGTTATCTTCCAAGAATTTTGAGACATACAACGATATCGGCATGCCTGGTAGGAAAGTGAAAAGGGATTTTAAGTTACCATTACAGATGAGGATCTCTCTCAACACCTTTTGGATCAAATTATAATCTGAAAGATTTAAATAGAAACTTATCCATATCACCACATACAAACATTTTTTAAGGGAGCATGAAGAAGTGTAATGGCAAGTTTTGCCATGTTCTTTAAGTAAAGCATTGGTGAAAACAGTCCAAGCCAGGCGGTCTTGCCCAAGTTCATCCCTGGAGCAATTTAGATACTGGTGAACACATTTATCCATTTGTTGACAGTACTGGCCATTGAAGCAATACTGGTGTTGACCCTTCCACAGAGAGGGGAATACCCTGCTGTCCCAGTCTAGGACCCATTTCAAGAACTGACTTTCAACCCTCAATAAATTCTTTGTTGCTTTATAATGGGTCTGCTGATAATGTTGACGACCCATTCTTTATGTAATCAGATGACCTTGATGAAACATCTGCTGTGTGATGGGAATAGAAAGACAAAAACAGAACCAATGAATAAAAGTTGGTAATAAATTTGCTTACTAACGACTATGAACCCGCATGATTCAATAGTTAGTGTAATCTGCTTGCAATCTAAACTTGACCGAGGTGTATAAATGAGTACATGTACTTGGCTGTAACCTGCCTGTTCTGTTAGACAAGGGTGCATAACGTTACTGTAAAGCGTCACGAGCATTAATTTTAAATGTTAGAAATTGGATTTACTTGGTCAAAAGAAACATCCCCTAGGAAAATTCCTTTACACATGTTTTTCCTTATGCCACTAGAAAGAAAAAAGATATATATGAACCTGGTAAAGGTAGTGAAAGATCATCAAATTATTATTCATGTGTTTGCAGTAGAAGTAAAACGCTGGGAATTGAGAAGGCATTTGGATGAACTGGCTTGCCAGGGAATTAATTGATGTAAGGCCTTAAGTATTCTTTTGTGGAAATATAAACTACAAACACATCTTTGAATGATGCTTTCAATATAAAAAAAAAAACTCAAGTAAAACAAGAACACGATAACGCTTCTCCCCCTTCTCAATTAAAAATGAAATGAAAGAAAAACCAAGCAAAATATAACCAAAAACCACGGTGATAACAGGCCATTGGTGAGAAAATTGAATGAGTTTGTATTTGTTTTCCATGTGCATGACTATGAGTTATGCATGCATGTATAAGTATAAATGAGAAAGAGAATGATTAAAAGAAAGAAGGTGAAGGGAAAAAGACTTCAAAAAAGAAAAATAATAATAATTAAGTAAAATATTTACTATTCACTCAGCAAACTTGCATTGACATTACACCGGTTGATCTTTAATGTATCATAATAATTATAGACAAAGATCAAACTATCCTTAAGTAAAATTGATGTGTCACAACAAGCATTAAGAAGATACTTGAGTCAATGAGTGTAATGTCATGTAGCCCCCTATCCACAGCGTGCTTAAAAGAATTTATACTTTTCAAGCACTTAGTATGAAATGTCAAATTTTTCTAAGCATGTGTACAGTTCTAAAAATGAAAGAATTATGTCTTACAGACATTGAACAACTTAAAACATAAATCTTATATCTGTCACCTCTGATGAAAGTTACATGGGAATATTTAAAGAATTAATTATGGCCAATATTGTCAATTCCATGTACAATCTTATAATTATTATTGTTACTACTATCGTTATCATTATTCTTGATATCATAAAAATTCATCTCCATCATTGTCGTCATCATTATCATCATCATTTATACCGCTTTATTGACTTGCTATTGTATATCAAGGTTATATTTACTACTACTGCTGCTGCTACTACTACCATCCTAAATATTACTATTGTTGTAGGTATTATCATTGTTATTGATATTATTATTATGATAATCATCCTCCTCATCATCGTAATTGTTATTATTATTGTTGATGTTGTTATTGTTACCGTTGTCACTATCGTTGATGTTATTCCTCCAGCATTGACATCATTGGTGCTATCATTGTCGTCATCATTTAAATCGCTTTATTGACTTGCTATTGTATATTAAGGTTATTGTTAATACTACTAGTAAGTTATATTGATTGTTTGTTTTTTTGTTTTCTTTTGTAAAACATGTTGAAAACTGAATATAAAAATAAATTTAAAAAAGAAGGTACTTGAGCGGCATGGTCTGCCAGGGGGTCAAAGTGTCCTTTATGAAAGGAGTGCCATCTCTGTTGCATGATGGTGCTGCTCAGATTTTTTCGTTTCCGTCTGTTTGGCCCTTTCCTAACTCCCCCTGTACTTGACCATGTTTGATTTTATACAGCAAGGAGAGTCTAGCAATTTTTTTAGGCTCCCCAGAGTTTCCCAACCAAATTCTTTAGTCAGCTGTTGAACGCTTTATCGATGTTGGTATTTGTTGTTTACAAAGCAAACTGCTCTCCGTTGTACTGTCTCAATGGCGTTGATCTGCTCTTCAATGAATGGGTTCCATACTGTATTCCCATACTCCAGGACTAAAATCACTTATCTTTTTAGGCTGTTTCCTTGATGTTCTGAGTGCTGATTTTCAAGTTGAGCCTCAGGAAACCTACAGTCTGTTTTGCCTCCATGATGATGTTGGTCCCATTTTTGGTGAGCAATAGCAATTTATTTATTTTTTGTTTGAGGGGTGGGGGTGGGGGGGGGGGGGGTGCGGTTTGTTATTGCTAGGCCTACAGTCCAAAACTACATGCATTTCAATAAGTATCATTAGTCTCATACAATAGTAGTAGACAGAGGCCTACATTTATATAATATTATTGACTGCTTTTAATTAAGCCAAACGTTATCCTGCAGTAAAATAATTACAACACCAGTTCTGTTGATATATATATATATATATATATATATAGAATCTA